>JADRCD010178469.1:0-53405 GCA_019843815.1 Montemys delectorum
AAAAAAAAAAAAAAAAAAAAGCAGCTGGGAGTAATGGTGCAGCCTTTTGTCCTGGCACTTGAGAGAAAGAGACAGGTGGATCACAGATGGCTCACTATGAGTTCGAGGCCACTCTAGCCTACATCAAGTTCCAGGACAGCATTGGATACACAGTAAAACCCTGTCTAAGGGGGAAAAAGGGTAAACAGGACTAGTGAGATGGCTCACTGATTATGCATATTTGCTGCTTTTGTAGAGGACACAGGTTCAATTCCCAGCAGCCACAGGCAACTTACAATTATCTGTACCTCCAGTCTTAAGAGATCATGCCCTCTTCTGGGCTCTGAGGATACCAAGCATGCACATACACACATGCAGGTAAAGCACTCATGCACATAAAACAAAAATAAATAAATATTTTCTAAACACATACACACATATTTGATATTGTTAAAATAATATCAACGTAGAGATGGACTTCAATGCAAAAGTAAATCAAGAAGCTAATTTTCTTTTTTCTTTCTCTGTATGTGCCAGGAAAGAGCCCAAGGCCTCCTGTGTATACTTTAAACAGGTGCCTTACCACTAACACACTCAGCCCACTGAGCTAGTTGTTTACTGGCATGCAAAGTGCCAGTGGACAAGTGACCTAGAGCTGTAAGGACTGAGAAACCAAAGCCATATACATACATATGCTCACACAGTTATTGATTCGTGTGTGTATGTATAGGAACATGTTCATGTGAGTGCAGGCTTCAAGAGAGGCCAGAAGTAGGTGTAGGGTTCCCAGAGCATGAGTTACAGATGGTTGTGAGACAACTGCCTGTTACTGGTGCTGGAAACTGAGTCATTTCTCCAGCCCCAAAGCCTTACTTAGGCTCTCACCTTAATAGGGAGTAGGGCAGAGGTACCATCTAAATTTTCATACCCAGAAAAGTGGAGGTCTCATACCCTTGCAGGAGAGCTGGTGTGTCTTAAGCACCCATGGGGATGGCTTACCATGCTCATGAGAACTCAGTAGCAGCATCTCCCCTACTTCAAGTATACACAGAAGACAGATACAATAAATTCCCACATGTGTTATGGCATCAACCCCTTCTAGTTTCCTTCTTTTTTCATTTGTTTGTTTGGTTTTTGTTTATTGCATCTCACTATGTAGCCCTTGATGGCCTGAAATTCATTACATTGACTAGGCTGGCCTTGAACTCACAGAGAGCCTCCTGTGTCTGCCTCCGAAGTACTGAGATTAAAGGTGTGTGCACTACCACTTCCAATCTATGCAGGTTCAGCAGGCATCTGCAAGTGCCAACCAGACTATAATAAACACACAAGCATGGGTACACTGCCCATGAAGGGTCCTCAGCCTGCCTACTGCAAAGCTATCATTAGGTGATAGAGCAGGTTTCTGAACAGCACAAAAGCACACCGGGATCTACCATGGGGCAGCTGGGCTGAGAAAGCAAGGTCAGGCCAAGGCTGGAGCACGTGGTTGCACTGCTGCTCAGAGGTTGTCTTCATTTAGGAAGAGGACCCCCAGTACACATCTTACTTCTTTAAAAGGACTGCGGTGGCCCCTCTGCCCTCCTTGTAGGGCAAGAAGGGTAGGAAGTAGGAAACACTTGGACCTGGGATCTATTTGAGAGTCTGGGTAGCTGATAGGTTCCGAGGCTGCCACAGCTTGAGCCAGAGTGCCTGTGAGGGCTGCCTACTATGCTGAGTAGACAGCAGCCAAGGCTTCCCAGAGACATACAATAGTGTGTGTGTGTGTGTGGGGGGGGGGGGACACCACCGCTTGTTCTGGACATGCATTCTGACAACACACAGAAAACCAGCAGGAGCATGGTGAAGAGTGAGCATGGGGGGTTTGGGGGGAAGTGGGCAGAAACACAGGCTAGGTGGACATAGGTGTAAGGACATCAGATAGGGTTTCTGTGTCCTACAAGGGAAGGCAATGCTACCTGGGCCAAATGCCTTGTGATGTCCCACTCTAGGAAGTTGTTAAGAGTCATCTATGCCAGAGTGGCATACAAATGCTAAGTAAGCCCCCAAAGAGCCTAGTATTCAGGGTACAGCTAGTGTTTCTCACAAAGCAGTGGCGCCCACAGGGTACAAGGTAAGGTCCTGGACCAGGAAAATATTATCAGTTGGAAAGCTGGAAAACAGAATCAAGTCTGGAGTTTAGCAGAGTAGAAAGCTAAGCCATAACCATTATGAAAACATTAGGGGTCTGAGGTGGAGCACAGCACCATCTCTAAGATTTCTCTATGAATCTAAAGTTATCTTGGAGTGATGTATTTGTACACTGTGTAAAAATGTGTCTCTGTCCTTCCTTGACTGCCTAAGGCACCTTCTGATTTGTTAAAAACTCTACCTACAGCAGAAGGCAGAATAGTAAGATGGGACTTCCAGAAAGAGGGAGGAATTCTGGGAAGGAGCCAGGTGCAGGAGATTCAGCCAGCTAGACACAGAGGAAGAAGCAGGCCAGGAAGGAAGGAGAGGTAGCTAACCAGCCATGTGGCAGAACTTAAATTAGTATAAAGGGGATAATTGAGTTATGAACAGGTGGGAAACAATACCTAGCTATAAGGCCAAGGGCTTATAAATAGTCTCTGTGGGAACTAGGAAGGGGCTAAAGTCCCACGGTTACATTTTAAAGTAAGAGATTTATTTAAAAATAAAACTAGGGCTGGAGAGATGATTCAGCGGTTAAGAGCACTGGCTGCTCCTTCAGAGTTCAATTTCCAACAACCACATGGTGGCTCACAACCATCTGTAATGGGATCTGATGCCCTTCTGGTGTGTCTGAAGACAGCTACAGTGTACTTAGATATATTAAATAAATAAATCTTTAATAACAAAAAAACAACAAAACTAAAGCCCACAAAATAAGTTACAGAAATCTCCAAGAGCACAGAAACGGAACAGACACAGACTCACACCTAGGCCTGACCCCACACAGCCCCACGCGACTCACAGCACCCGAGAGAGCACCTGACAGAGAAAACGGCCTAGCACTTATATCACTCAAGGTTCCCAGTTAAAATTCCTTTGAAAATAAAACTCATAGTACTAAACAGGGCTGAGGATGCAGCACAGTTGATGGAGTGCTTGTCTAGTGACTGAGAATGGCTCCTGTAGGCTCAGATATTCGAATGCTTCGTCACCAGAGAGTGGCACTACTTGAGAATGATTAGGAGGTATTGCCATGTTAGAGTACACATGGCCTTGATGGAGGAAGTGTGTCACTGGGCTTTGAAGTTTCAAAAGTCAAAGCCAGGCCTGGTGTCTCTCTTTTTGCTGTCTGTGGATCTGGATATAGAGTCTGCATGCCACCGTGCTCTCCACCATGATGATAATGGACTAAATCTCGGAAACTATAAGCCAGTCCCAACTAATGTTTCCTTTTATAAGAGTTGGCGTGGTCATGTTGTCTCCAGCAATAGAACACCAACTAAGACACATGAGTTCAAGCCACCTTGGTACTATATAAACCAAGTGAGCGGCATAGGCCTATACTCACTTGGAAGTTGGAAGCATGAGGATCAGAAATTTAAGGTCAACATAAACTACATAGTGAGTTTGAGGCTACCCTGAGCTACAGGAGACCCTGTCTTAAAAAAAAAAAAAAAAAAGGAAAAGAAAAGAAAGGACAAAACCATATGAAATCACACACATACACACGAAAATTAAAATGCACAAGTTGGGGCTGGAGAGAGAGTTCAGTAGTTAAGAGCACTGACTGTTCTTCTGAAGGTCCTGAGTTCAAATCCCAGCAACCCCATGGTGGCTCACAACCATCTGTAATGAGATCTGATGCCCTCTTCTGGTGTGTCTGAAGACAGGTACAGCGTACTTACATGTAACAATAAATAAATCTTTGGGCCAGATCGAGTAGAGGGCCTGAGTCCAATTCCCAGCAACCACATGATGGCTCACAACCATCTGTACAGCTACAGTGTACTCATATACATAAAATAAATAAATAAATCTTTAAAAAACAAAAAAACACTCAAGTCACTCACCATGGGCAAAATCCATAATAAGGAATGAGCCCATCTCCCACAGATGTCAGAAAATAGAAATTCTCATTTCAGAAATGAAACATATTCAGAAATGTTAAAGACACAAAGGTTCTATCAAGAAAAACCAAATAAACTGACATGGTAACAAGTCAACACACACATGCAAGCAAGCACGCATGCACACGAACACACACCAGTAACACTTCCAGAAGTAAAATCACATGCACACAACGGCCCAGCTGTCAAGCTGATAACAGAAGGAAAGCAATAGCACTGGGTTACCTACGTTAGCTTGAGATCCTTGGGCTCTAGGCTCCTAGGTGGCCAGGACACAGGCACAGCCACCATGCACTTGGTTTAAGACTCCCCTACTCTGATTCCTGCTTATTATGATTTATTTTTATTTTCTATGTATAAATGTTTTACCTGCATGTATGCAAGGGTACCACATGTGTGCCTGGTTTGCAAGGCCTGAAGAAGGTATGGGATTCCCTGAACCTGTATTAATCAGTACAGTTGTAAGCCACTATCTAAGTGCTGGGAATTGAACCCAGGTCCTCTAAAAAACAGCAAGTGCTTTCAATGACTGAGCCAGATCTCTAGCCCCAGGAAGGGTCTTCTCATAGCTTAAGGACAGGAGGAATTATATACCAGGCCCACAGAGCCAAAGAAATAATTTTAAGAAACTTCCCCAGAGAGACAGAGTGTCTCTGAAAACATACTAGAAGCAGAAACAGAGACCCAAGGCTGCAGGAAACCACCAAGGGAGGAAACAGTGTATCAGCACTGACATTACAGCTCACTTGTAGCATGAGATAGGCTTATGTTTCTATAAACTTTTACTGACGTTTTATCCAAAGGAGTAGAAAATAACCTGCAGCTGAAAAAAAGAGTGTGGTGTGTCCCATACCTGCCTGCGCTCCCGGCGGGTCAGTGTATGGCCATTGAGGATGCGCCACAGCATACGGGCAGCGATCTTGGTGTCGATCCAGAGCAGACGGAAGCCATGATAGTAGTGCTTCAGCTCATCCAGTATCTTCTGCCCAAGGGACTTCTTCACTACTACCTGAGCTGGCGGGCTGTACACGGGGCCACCCTCTTCCAGCTTCTTATTCTTGTCCTTTAAGGACTTAAGGGACTTCTCTATCACAGAGTCCTCTCCTAGCGGGGATGACGAGTGCCAGCCGCGCACAGTAAGGTATTGAGGTCCTGTAACCATCAGCCTTGCAGAGGCAGGAGTCCATGTTGCCCGTGCTGCGGTGCCCTGACACGCGGGCCTCTGAGTCCAACAGCTGAGGGGCTCACCTTTGAAGCAGAGGTACACAGGGTGGGCTGGAGTACAACAGCGAGACAGAACACTCCTTGAAAAGGAAAAAGCATAAAAGCAGCAATGAGAAATTCCCACCTATCTGACCACTCAGCACCAAACATCAACCTATGGTGGATCAACCAACTTCATGGTGGATCAAAATATGTAACTACCTACTTCCTTGGAGGGAGCCTTTGGGAGGGCTTCCATGTGAAGCTAGGACCTAAGACTCTTTGGCCTAATTCATAAATCCTCAAAGACACACATCAGTAGTGTGAACATGTACACACAGCAGAGCTTGACTGGACTCTACCTAACCCCTGGCACCGGATGTAGGATGTTGTGTTTGAGGATATGGGGTGCAGAGTCACAAGTCTGTCCCATTTGGATATTCTCTCTCAACAAGCGATTCTTGGCACTAGAATAAAGGGAAAATCCCAAAGAAGAGTCCAGGGCCCATTCCCTTACCTGGCTCTAGCATGACTCCCCATCTCTGTCCACTTCCCCCTTAGTATACCTTGAGGCACGGACCTACCCAACATCAGGCCTATAGCTCTTCACCAGAATGAAGGCTACATAGTGGCCCTAGACAAGGTGAGGCCACAGCCAGAAGCTGTTAGCTAAGAACCTTAGACCTCTCTGTCCACACTGGATCAGGCTCACAGGGCTGCCTGGAACCCAAGTAGTGCCCATCACAGCATGATTATAAGTAAGACCAACTGCAGTGGGGACCATGCCTAATTAACCTGAAGCTGAGAGTTTTATACAAGACCTTTTCTAGAGCCCATATAGAGCCCGGGTCAGTACTGAGCTTACCATCTGACCATAAAACAACTGATCTGTACAATCCTCCTTGAGGTTTAAAATGTATATTAGACAGTGATTTACAATTCCATCTCTAGGTGGCCACAAACTCCAGATTCACTCTAGAGACCTGTTATGGGTCTCCACAACCCCTTTTCTTTGCCTCTAGCACTTGGCTAGATTCTTGTATGAGGACTGGAGCTCTGAAGTAGATTGTCCAGGGTTCAAAGCTGCAGCTCTGGGCTGTGAAATGGCTCAGTAAATAAATACGACTGCTGCCAAGCCTGACGACCTGAGTTAGACCCCAGGACTTACAGGTAAGAGAAAACCAATTCCTGTAAGTAAATGTCCTCTATTTCTAGCCTGGTGCCATGACATACACCTCTGCTACACACAATAAACACCCTGGGCTAGAGCAGTTTGGTGAGTCAGTATTGGCTTAGTAAAATCCATGTCTCAAGCAACACTACACACACACACACACACACACACACACACACACACACACACACACTATGCCGGTCGACTTGCTGTAATTGCAATGACTTCATAACTCGACCTTTCTGTGCTTCAGGAGCTTCCTTTGTAATCTCATATTAAAATACACCTACCACAAAGGGAGCCAAAAGGGAGCCCTTTCAAAGCAATGGGTACGACTTTCCAGAGCTACAATCTCTCATAGGTGGGCTCATATAAGACCAGTGGTATACATGGCTGAGGCTCACAGTATATGGTGTCCAGTGAAAGCTGGCACAGAGCACTATCAGCCCACAAAGAATCCAAGCATGGGACTCACTGGGCTCCAAAGCTCCAGCTGCTAGTCTGAGCTCTGGTGCCATCATTGGTTACTACACTCTCGAAACTCCACCTCTGTCCTCTGTCACAAATCATAAGGCCACACTGACCTTACAGCAAGCAGAGAGGAGTGGTACGAACATGTCTGTGGACCAGCGAAGAAAGTATCTGTGAGCGTGTAGGCCAGCCCTCTTAATCTGTAAAGACCCCCAGCTGTCTTCTCTTCCCAAGCCCCACCCAACTCCACAGCACCACACCTCTGGATTTCCTTGGCACTGCAATCTTGGGTCTGTGAAGAGGCCCCTGAATCAACTCTGTCCTGAACCACAGTGTTACATCACTCAGGGCAGAGTCCAACCAAATCCAGAGTGCCACTTAGCTACTTACCAACAGAGGGATGCAGGCCCTACTTCCTACCTCACCTTGGCCTCACCTCCAAATGTAGGGGAAGGCAGCTCTGCACATGGACAAGTGCATCATCAGGCTTACATATAAATTTCCCATCCTCAGTGAGGAAGAGTGTGGCTTTCACAGAAGACCTGATGTTTGCAGGTGTAAGGGCCAACAGGCCAAGGCAAAGACACACATACAAAGATGAAGCAGGCAAGGCGGCATTCTGGGTAAGGGCTGGGTCAAGACCTTGTTCTTCTTAAACTTGTTTGCAGCTGTTGTTGGGGGAGGGTGGGGACAACTTGCAGGAGTCTGTCCTCCCATCATGTGGCTCTCAGGGGACAAACTCAGGTCAACAGGCTTGGGATCAGGGCTGCACCATTGAGCTATCATCACTGTCGCCTCAGACAGGCTCCTAACTATCATTATTAACACATAATGTTTTGCCATTTCAACAGTGGCAGTTCACAAGATAAGGTTTTTGTTTGTTTGGCAGTCCTAAGAATAGAACCCAGGGCCTCCCACATGTTAGGGCAAGTGATGGACACTAAGCTCCAGCCCAGGCCAAATCATACAATAATATTCTTAAATTTTCTACTCATGTTGGTGTTGCTGGTGTTCAACCAGCACTAGCACAGGAGTGGACTATGGGCCTGGCTTCCACTGTTCTCCTCCGACTTCCTCTGGTTCTTACCTTTCCCTTTTGAAAATTACCTGCCAAATGGAGTGAAACAGCACCAACCAAATGCAATATTTCAACAAGAAATAGACTTCTGGAGCTGGCAAGATGGCTTAGTGGGTAAGGGTGCTTGTCATCAAGTCTCATGACCTTAGTTCAATCCCTCAGAGGTCCATATGGTAGAAGAGAGAACTGACTTCCACAGTTTGTCCTTGATCTATCTCCACATAAGCACCATAGCACAGGTTTACCCATATACATGTCCCTGCCCCCAAATAAATAAATAAGTAAGTAAATAAATAAATGTTAAGAAAAGAGAGAGACACACACACATACACACTTGTCAGGGCAGTTGACCACTGACATACAGCAGCCATCCACCTATATTACAAAGCTGGGAATCTTAGCAAGGGGATGGTTTATACAGGGTCCTGAGCCTTTTCCTGCCCAGCCTGAGTGCCCAGCCTTCGTGTTAGGATCAGGAAGACTAAGGAGTACTTACCAAGGCAAGAGCAGGAATACAGCACACGGACTGACATAAATACACACACACACACACACACACACACACACTAACTCTCATCAACATTATACAAACATCAGAAGTATGCCCATAGGCCATTCCCAGGAGAATAACTCCCTTGAGCCACCCAGAGCCTTCAACCACAGGTTACCCCTAGAAAGGTAAGAAACGAGCTAGCAGCCAAAGGAGAGGCCTAGTTAGAAAGGGCACCAACCAGGATAAGTCACTCTGTTCTTCAGGAAAGTGATGTTAAGGAATCAAGTCATCCTCAGCAAAAAGGAAGAGTAATAATTTTAACAGAGTAAATCTCCAAAATCAAGAGATGATTCCAGAAGTGCAGACAAGTCTACTTAGAGGCCTGAGGTTACACCACGTCATACTATACTTGCCTCTGACTGAGGAACTAGATGACACAGAAAACAGTAAAGTAACTGGTTCCAGCTCATAACATGAAACTGAGCTTAGATGTCATTATATGCTGGGCTTATGCTCTGCAAGTATACCCAATAGCAAGGTATAATTTCCAAGAGCAAATTTTGCCACTTCGAGCACTAAATGTAGTGTAGGCTAGTCGGCTCAGCAGATACAAGCACTTGCTAACCAGCTTGATGACCCGATTCACCCCTGAGATCTGCATGGTAGAAGGAAAAATCCGTCACACCAAGCCGTCCTCTGATCTCCATGCCTGCATTATAATGTGTATGTGTACACACACACACACACACACACACACACTGAAGAACCAATACTGGAAGCTAGCAAGAAGGGTCAAGGTAAAGGTGATTGCTACTAAACCTGGAGACAAAGTTGAATCCTTAGGATTCACAAGGTGGAAGAAAAGAACCAACTCCCCAAAGCTGTTCTTTGACTAGAAATATACATGTGGCACACTCACACACACAGATATGTTATATGCACATAAATATAAACATGTGTAGCCAGCCAGCCAGCATGGTGGTACACCTGCAATCCCAGGACAAGGGAGATGGACACAGGCAGACCAGTGCTCACTGGTCAGCCAGCCTAGCAAAGTCAGTAAACTCCACATTCACTGAGAAATCTGTTTCCAAAACTAAGGTGGAGCATGATGGAGGAAGACAGTCCATGTTATCCTGTGGCTTCCACGTGCACATACTAGCACTAACATATGAGTTGGAGCATGATCAAGGAAGATGGTCCATGTCATCCTGTGGCTTCCGGATGTACATACTAGCATTCACATACAAGTTCTTACTCACAAGCGCATTACCATATGCATACACATAAAGATTTTTCACACTGCGTGGCTAAAATGAAAGATTTTGCTGCTCATCCATAAGTACTGATTTAAAATGTGTAAGTTGCTCAACAGAACTTCATAGTTATTACTGTTAGCTTTTAAAGCAAATGTCCAAAAATAGTTAACGTAAAAGAAGAAAGTTAAAGCTGGGCATGGTGGCACATATCTATAATCTTGGTACTGGGAGGCTGAGTTGAGTTTGTCTGGATCACACAGTGAGACTGTCATACACCAAACAAGGCCAGGGGATGGAGAACACCTGCCTGGCAGTATAAGGATCTGGTTTTGATTTCTAGCACTGAAAATAAATTTTTTAAAAAAATTAATAAAGCACAGTTCTTTATTCTAATATGAATCTTAAAAATCTTAAGTGCCAGAGAGATAGTTGATAAATCTAACATATATTCTTTTTTTTTAAAAAGATTCATTCATTCATTCATTCATTCATTTATTTCATATATGTAAGTACCTTGTAGCTATCTTCAGACACACCAGATGAGGGCATTGGATCTCATTACAGATGGTTGTAAGCCACCATGTAGTTGTTGGGAATTGAATTTGGAACCTCTGGAAGAACAGTGCTCTTAACTGCTAAGCCATCTCTCCAGATCCCTAACATATATTCTTAATTAGAACACTTTAAAGTAAGAATGAGCAGCTGGGCAGACAGACAAAGATGAAACCCCAAAGCGAACGCTCATCTTGACAAACTCTGCTAAGCTGGCTTGAGGCTGCCGTGCTGTGTGCCTGACTGAAGCTGGCCTGAGACAGAGCTTCCTGCTGAGGCAGGCCCTGAAATTACAGAGACACAGGCACTAGGACTGGTACTGCAGCCATAACCTGAGCCTGTGCTACCAAGTGAACTGAGCAGGAAGCAAACGCAGTGATGTGAGGTGCCAAACTAGACTACTGTCATAGACTGGAAGAAGCAGGAGCTTGGCAAGATAGTGGAAAAGGAAAGTGAGGGCAGACACACCTACGAACTGCCTTACAGGCCAAGGTCAGGACCTCACAAATGATGCCGCTTTTCTAAAAGGGAAAATTATTTTTTGGAGGGGTACTGAGGAGAAACAGGGTCTGACTAATAGCTCTGGGAGGCCTAGAACTCATGGAGATCTGCCTGCTTCTGTTGGAACTAAAGACATGTGGCACCACGCCTGGCTACCATCCCTACTCTAAGCAAAAATCTTGGAAATGAGGTAGCAGGATCAAGAGTTAAGGGCCAGCCTTAGGTATAGGAGATTCTGTTTAAAACAAAACAAAACAAAATGAAAAGTTGTTAATCTTGGGGCTGAGGATATACTTGTAGGTAAATACTCACCTAGCAAGCCCAAGGCTTTAGGTTCTATTCCCAACTCCACAAAACAAAACAAAAAGCTGCCAATCTCCAGTGGTTTGGTAGGTTTAGTGGCATTTTGCAAAGGCTTTTTAGACTGGAAGAATTAAGAAGTTCATCTAGGACACTAAAACTCTCAAGAGAAATAAGGGTGAGGAACTGGTTCCTAGCATGCTGACTAGAGAATTTAAGAAGGAAACAGGCATATAGCGCATTTCAGTGCAAGCCGTACAAACTGCCAGCAGCAAGGGTTAATACTAGGCCAGTTCAGTCATAAATCATAGGACCTGCAATCCACACCTTTGTGGACTTATACAGGGAAACTGAGTCCACAGTGCATCTCACTAATCTTCATTTGTTGTTGGCACTTTGTAAAACTAGAGACTATGAAGAAAAAAAAAAAAATACCAACCAGATGACATAGACAACAAAAAAACACCAAAAATAAAACCCAGAGACTCATACCAAATCCTATTCAACTTCTCCATTCCAAGCCCCAAAGCAGCAGTGTCTACCAAGCCTCACCAGCTTACCAGCACACCAGGAAGAGCCAAAGAAGCTAAGGCAAAGGCAGACGGATCTCTGTGAGTTCAAGGACAGCCTGGTGTATGTAGTGAGTTCCAAGACAGCCAGAGCTGTTATTTAAAGAAACCCTGCCTGGAAAAACAAACAAACAAACAAACAAACAAACAAACAAAAGAGACTTAAAGAAGCTCTGTACACAGACATTAATGCCATTATTGCATAAAGAAGATTCCGTGACAGAAGTCTTGAGACCATCCAAAGAGAAATCTAATGAACATCTCACCAAATAGGCACATGGTGGGAGCCCACTTACAAGGACTCTCTCAGTCAGCTGCGTGGGGATCTCACCATGATGTGTGTGCAGTTGCCATGCAGCCATAGAAATGTTGCCTTGTTCAAGAAGCCTGCAGGCCTCCTTGTTCACCTCAGCACTTGACGAATGTGCTTTAACAGAGACCAAGTCCTCACAGCTGACCTGTCTTTAATTTTTTTAAGATTTACTTATTTACTTTATGTATATAAATTTACTATAGCTGTCTTCAGATATACTAGAAGAAAGCATCAGATCCCATTACAAATGGTTGTGAACCATACTGTGTAGTTGCTGGGAATTGATCTCAGGACCTATGGAAGAGCAGTCAGTGCTCTTAACCACTGAGCCATCTCTCCAGTCCCCTGACTTATCTTTAACTTAGGGAATTAAATCTGTATCAAGAAGCAGTACTGCTTATGATGCAGGGCCAAGTAATTACTTTATAGCTTTAAGTGAACACAAAACCTCCAGAGGCCAAAACCTAGAGACAGGGAAGTGTACAAAAAGCAGCACTGGTTTCCTGCTCTCCAGAGAAAGGGACTGGGCTATGGAAGCAGGAGGGGGATGAACATCCTTTCTGTAATCTGAGCCGATAGCACAGGGTATTTCCTGGCCCTACCCTTTTGGTTAAGACTGAGGTAGAAGGGTGAGGAAGATACTCAGGGTGCGGGACACAGTGAGGGGAGGGACATGCTGTGAGCATCCCTAAGGTAGAGACCCTTGAAAGAGCATAGTATTCAAGGAAAGGTCTGCCTGTCACAGACAGTGTCCCAACAGTCCTAATGCTGCCACAAGCAGCTGAAAAGAATTAGGCAAGAGTCTATGGAAAGCCAATAAAGACGATAGGTGTGTGAGCATGGAAGACTAGTCATTCTGAACAGACAAAACTATAGTGATAATGACTACACCAAACCCAGCTACATACATGAAAATGTCAGGCAGGGTGTGTTGGAGTACATGTGTAAATCCAGTAACTGGACAGCTAAGCAGGAGGGTTGTCAAAAATTCAAGGCCAGTCTAAGCTACAGATACTATATATGGAGACTCTGTTTCACAAAACAAAAAAGCCCAATAAGACAAAAACAACAACCAAAAGAATACCAAAATGCCAGTAACTGCTACTGGCATTATGAGTACAAACTCTCTTAAAATTGGCCAATATTATATAGTTATAACCATCAAAATAAACAGATGGGGATTTAAAAGAAACAAAACCAAGAAATAAGGAGGAAGAAGCTGTCGGTTCCCTGACAAAGTCCAGGTGCACAGCCTGCAGCCTCTAGCAGACATGTACAGTGACATATTCAGTCATGGGCTTACTTACTCAAGGCTCGTCAACCCCACAGTCCTGGTACAACTGAGACAAGCTCGATCCCTCAGACTACCTACAACAGAAACAAAGAAAAGGTAAGCAAACAGGTGTCAACCAGGCATCTTTGAAGATATGAATGGAACCCCAACCGGGGAAGTTTCTGGGAGACTGTTGGGAATGATGTGGTGGCACAGAGCATCTAATCTCCCCAGTTTGGCTGAGCCCCAGGGAGGAGCACTGAAGGCATATAGGCTTCTTCCAATGTGGGATCCTTTCCAATCAGCTATAGTTGTTGGTAGGCAGGGGGAAGGGCACGCTGACTCGGAACAAACAGTCCTACAGACCAAATCTCAATTCCAAGGGTCAAGGGCTAAGAACTAACAAATGCTGAGAACTAACAAATGCTGAGAACAGGGCAAGCAAGATGACTCAGTGGATAAAAGCACTTGCCATGAAGACCAGAGTTCATGCTCAGGGCCCACATGGTAGGGAAATAACTCCTAACAAGTTGTCTTCTGACCTCCATAAGCACACCATGGCAAGTCCAGTGCACGCACATACACACACACACACACACACACACACACACACACACAATATTAATGCAAAAACTTTAAAAGAGGCCATGTCTGGAAAACACTAGGGATGAAATACACTTTCAATGCTTTCCCTAATGTGCTGTAATTCTCCTAACACATGAAGTTGAGAGTGTATTCACAACACTGCTATATGAGGCAGGAAGGAAGTAGAGAGCAGGCTTCCAGCACAGGGGGAACCAGAGGTGTCATTCTCAAAGGGGCCACATGGCTTATGTAGATTTCAAGCAATAGCAGGAGCCAACAAGGCGGTAGGTGACATGCTGTCCCAATCCTCCAAGCAATGGAATAGCAGTAAAGGCATTCATTTACCATTTTATGTCAGGGGAGGACTCTTCAGGTTCTATGGGAAAAAGGTCACGTTTAGGGTCTGGTAGCAAAATTCTGTTTGTTCCTTTACCACCACAAACAATTGATATTGGCTACATGTTTTGTTTTGTTTTTTTTTTAAATATAAAAATCATCTGTTTTTAAATCGTACTTTGCACTTATTTACTGTACATTCAGAGGTCAGAGGAAACTCTCAAGATTTGAGTCTCTCCTTCCACCATAAGGGTCCTAGGATTTTCAGGTCAGAAAACAAGAACCTGAGCCTCTAGCTGGCCCTCAGCTACATTCTTACAAGCATAAGCATCAAGTGTTACATTTTAAGTACACAAACCTTTCCAGATTATTCTTAATCCAAAGAGGCCCAGAATTTCCTCTCTGCCCCTTCCAATCCTACTTTTATAAGATTTGGCTCAGAAACATCCCCATAGCACACAGAAGATGCCTGGGTAGATCTTATTCTGATGTTTCTGTCCTACCAGCTCCCTTCCTGGGTTCTCACCCCCCAAAAATCTGAAGGCTGCTTCTGTTCCACTATGGATACCATCCCGGCTCACAGGTCTATATTCCACTAGAGCTGCTCAGACTGCCTGCACTACTCTCTGTAAACTTGGGGTTTGGGCTGAAGAGATAGCTCAGCAGTTAAAAGTACTTGCTGCTCTTGCAGAGGACTTTGGTGTAGTTCCCAATACTCATACTGGCTGGTTCATAATTCCCTGTACTCCAACTCTGAGTTCTTCTGACCTCCATAGGCACCTGCACACACAGAGTACACATTCCCATATCAACACACAAGAATGCCTAAATTTTTGAAATATAAACTAAAATAATAAACTTGGAGGATTAAAATACTCACGGTTTAGCTGGGCAGTGGTGGCGCACACCTTTAATCCCAGCACTTGGGAGGTAGAGGCAGGCGGATTTCTGAGTTCGAGGCCAGTGTGGTCTACAGAGTGAGTTCCAGGACAGCCAGGGCTACACAGAGAAACCCTGTCTCGAAAAAACAAAAAACAAAACAAACAAACAAACAAAAAATACTCAAGGTTTTGATAATTTGCTAGAACAACTCACAGGACCCAGCAAAGTCACAGTTTATCACAAAGAACACAAATGAGTAGCCAGAGGAGATATGAGACATGACCAGGAGAGTCCTGAACAAGCCAGGCTCTTTTTGCAGTATTCTTCCCTCTGGCCCATTGACTACTCTATACTCCCCACCTCCCTGGAGGCATCTATCTAGGCTCCTCTTCTCTTCTCAAGTTAGGGTAGAAAGGGCTCCTTATGAGTAACAAACCCATTGATATCTATCACTCCAAAAGCTTTAGGAGTGCTGGACCCAGGGATAAAGACTAAACATCTTTCCCTAATTTACCTCGTCTCCAGGAGATCTTTACTTCTTCTTGGCACTGTCTTCCCTGACATTCATGCAAAGCCTCCAGGTATGGTGCACCTTGCAGCTGTCAAGAGCTGCAGGAACTTGTCTCACTCCGAGCCAGTTCTCTTTTGTCTTCCTGAGGCTAGTCCTCACAGGTTTACAATATGGCACCATGGCTTCTGGACTGGATGCTCTCCCACACACTCCAGGATCATTCATTCCCAGTTCCACATACCAAGTATCTTTCTTTCATGGAGAACAGTACAGAAAGGGGAGGGCAAACATCTTCACAGTGGACACCTGACGTGGCCACATGTGATGAGCAAAGCACTTAAAACCTCTCCAGAACTCATCAGCAGAACCCCAAAAGAAAAATCCTACAACACACATGACCTAAGCACTCCTCAAAACTGTCAAGGTCATGGAAAACAAACAAAATCTGAGAAACGGTTACAACTTGAAGAACCACAGGACTAATGTAATGTCGTGTCATGGAAGAATATAACGAGAAAAATCAGAATAAAGTATGCCACACAAAAGTGAAGAATAAGGTAAATACTTAAGAATAAAGAACATGTTGATACAATGTTGGCCTCAATTTATTCAATAAAACTAAAAAGTTAGGATGTTCGTCCTATGCCTGTTGCTTCTGGGCACATCATTACAGAGAGTACTGGGACTTGCTATCCAGTACTATCCTATTGGTTCCACCTCTAACCAGCTGACAGGAGTCTAACCACTGTCAGGGAAGCAGTATTTTTGTTCCAAGGTAACTGTGTTAACTACAGAAAACATTCTTGTGCCTGAAATAATAACACACACACAATACCAGCTAAGCATAAAGCCATAAACATGCCACAATAGTAAGAAAGGGCAGAAGTACTTTATGGTACCCTGAACAAGTCAACAGGTAGACAGCACTAATGGCAGAGACAGCTTGAAAAACTACACCAAACACAGGGATACTTTGCTCTTTCCACTCATCATAATTGGTTTTGTTGTTTGTTTTTAAGACAGGGTCTTGTGCCCTGCCTGGCCTGAAATTCTAAATGGTCTGAAATTCAGAGATTCACATGCCTCTACTTCCTGGGTGCTGGGGTGACAGGCGTGGGCCACCACACCTGGCTCCACACCATACCCGACTCTCCAATACTGTTAAGGTGACAAGAACTATACTTCTGCCAAGAAACCAAGGTTTTGGGTCCCACTCTCACAGGCTAAGTTTCATTCTTAAGGTAACTTACAAACAGGACACATAAAAGTTTCCTTGGGAAGCACCGCCATCGGCCACCCCACCCCAGGGAGCGGCCCATTATGCTGGCATCAACCACAACCCAATCTCCTTGTCCCGGCTTCCAAGCCTGAACTGGCCAAAGGGCACGGCAGGGCTCGGCTCCTCATTGAGGGGAGCGCCAGGGAAGCCACGGCCCTAAGGAACTTTCTCAGCGCCTCCGTCGGTAGCAGTGACCTGCGGCGACCAGGGCAACTAAGGTCACAGCGAAGCTGCCCAGCCCAGGCAGCACAGAGCCGCCCGGTGCTTGTCATTGCCGCGCTGCCTCGGGGCACGGAAGGGGGGCATCCCGCGCCGGCGCTTGGTCGCCCACAACGTGTCGGGTGCGCGGCTCCCGCTTACCCCGCGGGGAGGCGGCCCGCGGCGGCGCGAGGCGGGCAGGCCCCCGGCCGCGGCAGCTCCTGAGCAAGATGGACGCCATGCGCCCGCCGCGGCGGAGTCCTATGGAAGCCTCAGCCTTCTCCGCGGATCTTCGCCGTCCCGGCGCCTGGGCCCAGCCCGTGCGGACGGTTGACGGCAGAGGTTGGCTCCGGCAGCAGGCGCTCAGCTCAAGGACCCGGCATCCGCAGCGGCCATATCTCGGCACAGACGTCCGGAGGCGCAGGGCGGGACAGGCTGGGCCGGCACCGCTCCCATTGGCCCTGCGGCACCCGCCCTGGCCAGGTGAGGAGCGAGCCCGCGCAACGGACTACAAGTCCCAGCATGCATCCGGGAGGCTTGCCTCTGCCGACTACCAGTCCCAGCAAGCGCCGAGTCTTGGGTTTTTTTTTTCGTTGAGCTCAGATCTGTCTGGTGTTCCTCTTGCGCCTTAGCAGTGCCTAGCTCCTGATCTACGGCTGTGGGCGCAGAGGCGGCGAAAGAACTGGCATTTATCTCCCTTGCTACTAAGCCCTATACTAAGGGTAGCAGATGGCTCATGGGACTTTAAGGAAGGATGGGTAGGGAACATAACTGTACGAGGGTGTTAGTTGGTCCCAGCTCCTTGGTTCGCGTCTGGGCTGCGCTCCTGGCAGGTCCTCTCTGTGGTAGCTCACAGTCACCCCTACCCATTCCAGTATAGACCTGGAAATATCCTCTTCTTTAAATCGTGGCCGGAATGACAGGCTTCAGGATTATGGAAACCCAGGACCCTATACACTCTGGTGCTCCAGAGTAGCCGCTCCCTCCACAGATCTGTATCCCGATCCAGGGGCACTAGACCTTTCCTTGAGACTTCCCTTACTGCTTTCCACCTCCTGCCTTTGGTTCTTTGTGGAATGCCTTTTCCATTCCTTTTACATTCCTGTGGGGTGAACTCAGCATAGTAGGTGAAGATCTTCAGTATGAACTTAATGCACCTGTTTTTTGTTGTTGTTGTTGTTTTTGTTTTGATGAACAGGGGTTCAAGGTCTAATTCCAGCTCGCTCCCAGCAAGGATGCTTAACTAGTATCCCAGCACAGCCCATTGGGGAGAAGTAACCTATGGGCTGGCGAGTTGGCTCAGCGGGTAAGAGCGCTGAGTGCTCTTCCGAAGGTCCTGAGTTCGGACGGATCCCAGCAATCACATGGTGGCTCACAACCACCCTTAATGAGATCGGACGCCCTTTTCTGGTGCGTCTGAAGACAGCTACAGTAAATTACGACGGAGTGAGAGGGGCTGGAGGGAGCAGGGCCGGCAGAGGTCCTGAGTTCAACAGCAGCCACACATATGATGGCTCACTGCCATCTGTACAGCTACAGTGTATTCAAACACATAAAATAAATAAAATAAATCTTAAAAAAAAAAGAAGTAACTTATCTGGTCATTTTCTCTGAATCAGAACCTAAAAGCTGGGCCAGTGTAGGCCAGAATCCCTATCTCCTAAGATGTCTCTTTTGTGCACATCTTGTGGCCATCAGATACAGAATTAAGTCAAGTATAGGGGTTCCCTGAAAGGGTTAATGACCTAAACCAAAGAACTTTAGCAAAGCTGAGAAACTTCCACCAATAAGAACACTTGCCCGACCAAAAGAAGAAGAAGAAAGAGAAGGAGAGGGAGAGAGAGAGGAAGAAGAAAAGGAAAACCAAACCAAAGTAGTAATGAGAACAGGTTGGGGTGAACTTCCTTACATTGTATTAATGTGTGTATCTGTATTTTCAGTTGTTGATTCTGTACCAGCAGAGAGCTAAGAGCTGGAAAGATTCTGGTATTGTTAATTCTTTTCTATGGCTCATCACTGGGTTTTCTATTTGTAAATGTTTGCCCTTCCTTACCTGGCTATAGACAATCTAAGAGATGTATCAGGTGTTGTCTCACTGCTGACTAGTTGTAATAAAGATCTGATGGCCAATAGCTGGGACAGGAAGTATGAGTGGAACTTCTGGGCACAAAGAGTGATGCAAGGGAGGAAAGCAGATGAAGCAGAATCTAAAGTGGACACAGAGGTGAACAGAGATGGAGGTAAAGAATTGACCATGTGGTCTGTCATAGGCTAGAATAGTCAGGTTAAATTTAAATGGTAGCTGGGAGAATGCCCTAGCAAAAGGCCTAAGCTTTAAAATATATTAGTGCCAAGGACCAGCCTCAGCTTGGAGAGGGGTTCTGGGGAAGGCATGTCTGGGAGCAGCGAAACAAATGACTCGAAGTTAAATTGTTGGGAATTGGTTCTAATGCTTTGTCATATTTTGGGTCCTGCCCCCAGCTGGCTTTGATTGATAATAAAGAATTGCCGTACAACCATTGGCTGGGCAGGGAGAAAGGGGTGGGACATTTAGATTTTGTAGGCGAGAGACCTAGAGAGAGGGGAGTGAAAGAAGAGCCCTGAGAGGGAAGCAGAAAGATGACCTGGGAAAGTGGCCCAAGGGGCCGCTTCCCTGATTGGGTCTGGGTTAACAGAGATGAAATATTGATTTAGCAAGTTGACTCAGGAAAGTTGGAGGAAAGAATGTATGTTAGCCACTGAGAAATGCCCAGTCATTAAGCTATTCAAAGGCATAAAAATTAGCTGGTGTGTGTGTGTGTGTCTCATTAGTGAATCCAGAGAGCTCTTGGCAGGTGCAGTGCGCGCTTGTGACCACCTGGAGCCAAAATGGTTTAACTAATTCACTGCTACATCAAATTGTGGGTTGAAGCTGGCGAATTATGAGAAGCTTGAGACAGCTTTCCAGCCTGCTTTCTCTCTGTTGTGCATTCTCTTCTCTGATCTGCTTTCTCTTTATGTTCTGCTCAAGACAGTTCTCTAGCCAGTTCTCTGGATAGCTCATCTCTTGCAAGTCAGAAGCCCAGTCTTTTATTTTACATATCAATCCAGTCATTTACTCCAGGTTTGCTTTTGATTATCCTATGAATCAGCATCCTGTGACTTCCCAAAGAAGTGGAAATTTAAGGGTTCTTTGGAAAGTCAGTTGGAAGGTGTTTTGCTGGGGCAAACACATGAGGGAATGTTTTCCTGAAGTGGGCGTAGGAGAAAAACTAAGGCAGACTTTTCGCTGAAGCAGACACAGGAGAAAGGATGTTCTGCTAAAGCAAGCATGTGAAAGGACATGTGATAAAGGATTCTTCACTAATGACATGCATATATTGGTCCACCTTACATTTTGTAGTTGAGCTGCA
Source organism: Montemys delectorum (assembly GCA_019843815.1). Classification (NCBI taxonomy): domain Eukaryota; kingdom Metazoa; phylum Chordata; class Mammalia; order Rodentia; family Muridae; genus Montemys; species Montemys delectorum. The sequence goes on from JADRCD010178469.1 coordinate 20,428, forward strand.
TTTGTCAGGACTCCATAGAGAGAAATGTACCAAAAAAAACAAAAAACAAAAAACAAACAAACAAAAAAAACTGGTGGTGTGCTGCAGTTTCTTGCCACAGGCTCAGGCTGATTGACAGAGTGATGTCAGCTGACACAGATGCACTTGCTAAGGCAAGACACATGGAGGACATGTGATATTTTGAGGGTATAAAAATGATTCGACAGACTGTGTGTGCATGTTGTTGGGGGGAAGGAGCTTGGCTTACTTATAGAACTAGCTGTGTAACGCTTGTGGGTCTCATTTCTTTCCTGATCTTCGCTTCCCTGAGAGAGGCACTGCTGAGAACTTCTGGTGTTCCTGCTGGTCCCTCCTGCTGACTTGAGCCAAGCTGAGGCTGAGGCCTGGCTGTCTCTGCTAGGTAGTGCCACTGTTGCTGATTCCTTTTTGCTGTCTAGACTCTACCAAACTGCACTGTTGGGTGTATCCATGAAGTGTTTGCGAGTGGATGGAGTTGCTGCTGCTGACCTGTGATCGGAACTGATGGTTTCCTGCTCCAAAGAACCTTTCGAAACAGGCCAACTTCCCGATCTCCTTTCTTTCCCACTACCTCTGGTGGGTGGTAGACTGAGGAAAGGCCAACAAACTGCAGCACACCACCAGGAGTTTTTTTGTTTTGTTTTGTTTTGTTTTTTATGTGTTTCTCACTATGGAGTCCCCCACAAATGCAGCTCAGCTACATAGTGTAAGGCAGACCAATACATGCGTGTCGTTAGCAAAGAATCCATCACATGTCCTTTCATGTGCTTTAGCAGAACATTTTTTTCTCTTGTGTTCGCTTCAGTGAAACATTCTTCCACGAGTCTCCCTTAGCCTTTCATACCTGTGTCCAGTTCAGCTAAATGTTCCTTTGTGTGTTTGTCCCAGCAAAACACCATCTGACACAACTTTCCAAAGAACCCTTAAGTTTCTACTTCACACATGGACCGTTTGGATCCAAAGGCTTGTATTTTAGTTATTTTGTCTCCTATTCAGTCTCCCATAGACTTTCTATGCAGAGAGTAGATTATCTCTTAGAATGGATATTTTCAGCACACAAACAGACTAAAAAAATTAAAGACCTATGTAGAAAAAGTTTCTGAATTGATTCTGAAAGAAAAAATGACATTTGGTCAATTAGCAGGGATAGACCCAGCAGAAATCATGGAATCTTTTACTAGTGCTGAAATTGCCTCATTATGGTAGAAAACGGACACTGGCAAAGAGTTGACAGTCAAGTTTTGGAGAGAAAAAAAGTAAGAGACTTCAGTTTATAAAAAGAACTAATTTGGATTCTCCCTCATATAGTAAAAGGGATACCACTTTCTAGAGCCTCTACATTCTAAAATGATGCAAATAAAACAGGAAAGACAGGTTATAAATCAGGAAAAATAAGTAAAGTGGCTCAGTGCCCTTATGATTCAGTTAAAAGTTAGAGCTGTATGCCATTCTTATGGCATTATTAGATTTTCCCAAATCTCTTAATATAGTTACTGACTTTCAATATGCAGAATGAGTTATTGTAGGTAAAAAAAAAATTGCAGGCTACTTTTAATAAGCGTCCACTCTCTCCTTTAGCCCAGCACCCAGCAGAGGTAGTAGAAGAGAAAAGTTACTAGACTATGAGGGAAGTGGACCTGTTCAGCAATAGTTCTTTGGGGGCAAGGTTGATCTTTTTTGGCAGGAGTTCAGTCCTGTAGCAAACACCAACTATGACTCAAGAGCTGCAGACCAGTCCTCTAGGCAGGCAGGCAGCGCATACGAACTGACAGTTGCATTTCAATCCTGAAGGAAATGTTAGGCTGAACAGGTCTGAGTTGAGGCTGCAGATGCAGCAAACTGCTGCAGGAACCTCACAAGTAGTTCTTCAGCAGACATCTTTCAGTGGCAGTGTTACAAGAAGTTGAGCTCAACAACGCTATGTACGGCAAACCAATACATGTGTGTCAGTAGTGAAGAATAGTGAGGAGGAGCAAACCAGTGCTCAGTGCTCGTCTCCCACTGTCTGTGGGGCCACATTCATACTGCTTCATCACAGGTCCTTCCATGTGTTTGCTATAGCAAAACATCCTTTTACTTGTGTCTGCTTTAGACAGACTAACTTTTTTTTTTTTAAGATTTATTTATTTATTTTATGTAGATGAGTACACTGTAGCTGGACAGATGGTTGTGAGCCACCAGGTGGTTGCTGGGATTTGGACTCAGGATTTTTAGAAGAACAGTCAGTGCTTTTAACCACCGAGCCATCTCACCAGCCCCAGACTAACTTTCGTAACTAACTAGCATAACTAAGTTCCCAAAGAAACTAGAAGTTTCTATGTCAACTTGTTTTACATATTAAAAGTACTGAACTTATTCCAGATGATTCAGAATTATCTTCACTGCTTATTCAACAACAAGTAATCAGAAATAGAAATCATTCGTTGTATATAACATATTGGTCTACCAGGCCCCGTGTAGCACAAGATAATGATGAAATTAATTAGTTATTTGTAAAGTTAATTTTTTTCAAATCCTATTTTTAATGATAGTTCTTAAATACTTCAACCTTCCTTGTAACCCACCATTCACCAGAAGTAGTAGAAAAGAAAGAATATGGGTGGGGGAGCGGGGAGTGGATCTGTTTAGAAAGGTTCTTCGGAGCAACTCCCTTCTGTGCTGTCTGGAAATCGGCAGTTCAGTTCACAGGTCAGCAGTGGCAGCTCCATCCACTCACAAACACTTCAGATACACCAGCAGTCCAGTTGGGTGGAGTCATGTTAGCAACAGTGGTGACACGACCTAGCAGAGACAGTCAGGCCTCAGCCTTGGCTCAAGTCAGCAGGAGGGACCAACAGAACACCAGAAGTTCTTGGCTATGTCTCTCTCAGGGAAGCAAAGATCAACGAAGATTCGAGAGCCACATGAGTTGTGTAGCTAGCTCTATAAGCAAGTCTAATTCAGCCTCCGTCACTGTCTTTTGAATCCTATTTATACCCTCCAAACATCACGTTTCCTCCATGTGTCTTGCTTCAGCATAGGTTTTGCCTCAGCAATTTGCCCAAATCTGTAGAAGAGGTGAGAAACTGCACCACACCACCGGAAGTTTTTTTTTGGTGCATTTCTCCCTATTGGCGTCTTGACAAATGCAACTCAACTACACAATGTAAGGCAGACCAATACATGTGTGTCATTAGCAAAGAATCTTTCATCACGTCCTTTAACATGCTTGCTTTAGCAGAACATCCTTTCTCCTGTGTCTGCTTCAGCAAAATGTTCCTTCACAACTCTGCCTTAGCATTTTACACCTGTATCCACTTTAATGAAACATTCCTTCACGTGTTTGCCCAAGCAAAACACCATCCAACCGACTTTCCAAAGAACCCTAAAATTTCTACTTCAGCTATTAACAGAAAAATATGCTAGAAGCCTCAGAATATTTTTTTAAAGATTTATTTATTTTTATAAATAAGTACACTGTAGCTATCTTCAGATGCACCAGAAGAGGGTGTCAGATCTCATTATGGGGGGTTGTGAGCCACCATGTGGTTGCTGGGATTTGAACTCAGGACCTTTGGAAGAGCAGTCAGTGATCTTACCCTCTGAGCTATCTCTCCAGCCCGAAGCCTCAGAATTTTATATATATATATATAAAAGATTTAAAGAGAGATTTTTATATTAATTGGCAACGAGATAAGTAAATTATAAGACAATGTCCTATTTGTTTTTTTGTATAACCAAACTCCAATACATGGAGGAAGCAACCCAAAAGGTACCCAAAGAAATGAAATTTGGCAAATGGATGTGTTTCATTTTTCCAGATTTTAGAAAATTAAAGTATGTGTGTAAGAGGAAGTGCTGGTTCCCTAATTGGTTCCTGATTGTGTCAGTAAAGAAGGCCTGGAGCCAATTGCTGGATGGAAGGGACGGGTCAGACTTCCGGGTCCCAGGAGGAAAAACAGAGAGACACAGGGAAAGAGCAGGGCCTTTTCGGCCAGGCTTTGGAAGGAGAAACACGATACAACCATGAAGACCTTGGGGGAAGCTAGAACTGGCTGCCTCCACCACTGGCGAGGCTGGTTGACATAAGCTAGCTGATAAGTTTAGGGCAGGAGATACTGCTCCAGCAACTGTACTACCTAGAAAGTTCTAAGATAATAAAGCTGTCTACGTGTTTTTAATCTGCAGAGCAAAGGTGGGCCGAGAAAGAGAGAAACTGGGGTGGTAGCTGGTGGCTTGTCAAAGCTACCGGGTTGGGGGATGGTTTCTTTTCTTTTCTTTCTTTTTTTTTTTTTTTAAAAGATTTATTTATTTATTATATGTAAGTACACTGTAGCTGTCTTCAAACACCTCAGAAGAGGGTGTCAGATCTCATTACGGATGGTTGTGAGCCACCATGTGGTTGCTAGGATTTGAACTGAGAACCTTCCGGAAGAACAGTGAGTGCTCTTACCCACTGAACCATCTCTCCAGCTCTTGGGGGATGGTTTCTGGGCTAAGCAGGATGGAGCAAAGGGAACCGGGAGAGGTTAGAGTGCTGGCTTAGCTTCCGGGAAAGGCAATAGCATATTTTTTAAAATTACATGCAATATATGTGCACCATACTATAGACACATTCAGGATTTCAACAGGCCACTGCTTTAAGTTCTTAGAAGGCTGATTCTGTAATTACACATTTATTAGCAGTTACAGCTATTCTGGGAACACCTGTACAAATTAAGTCTGACAATGCTTCTGCATATGTCTCATAAAATGAAACAGTTTTTGTATATTTCATAATAAAGCATATTACAGGTATATGATATAATCTTACAGGACAAACAGTTTTAGGGAGATCTAATAATACTTTAAAAGAAATGCTTAATAAACAGAAAAGACTGACAAAGATAGATTACATAATATTTGATCAACTTTAAATTTTTTGAATGCTAACGAGCAAAAAACAACAGCTGCTGAAAGACATTGGATTGTGGGGGGGAAAGTGCTGAAGTAAACCATCCTATTTATTTAAGGATATATTAACTTCAGAATGGAAGGGAGGAAGGAAGGAAGGAAATGTCTCACATTGTGGGAGAAGTATAGATCTTGTTTCAACAGGAAATAAAAAGTTATGGATTCATTCAAAATTAATGAAGATCAGATTTGACCAGGGAGATCTCCTGAAACTCTTAGCTGCAGAAATGAAGAAAGACACTAAGAGAACAACAAAACAGGTAACATGGGGCTGGTGAGATGCCTCAGCGGTTAAGGGCACTGACTGCTCTTCTGAAGGTCCTGAGTTCAAATCCCAGCAACCACATGGTGGCTCACAACCACCCATAATGATATCTGACACCCTCTTCTGGTGCTGTCTGAAGACAGCTACAGTGTACTTATGTCTAATAATAAATAAATCTTTAACAAAAAAAAAACAAAACAGGTAATGTGAATGCTGGTCCTTCTACATGGGAACAGCTCTGACACTAGCTGAGACATGTCTGCATAGCCAATAAATCTTGTGTATTGAATCCTCAGGAATTATTACATGCCATCCTTCTATATGACATGCATGGAATTTATATTATAGTTATTTATACAGTCCAAATGGATGTATAAATATTAAAACCTTTCACCTGCGCTGAATTGTGCATGCTGCACATTTCATACATGTGTTAATGCAAAAATATATCACTTTGAATGTTTATATGGCTACAGACCAAAAGAACCAGACACCAAAGAATACAAGACAGGTAGCCCAGATGATCCAACTGCACAGACTACATCAATGACTGTTTCCTCAAGAATTGTTTTCTAAATTTATTTATTATTATATGTAATTACACTGTAGCTGTCTTCAGACACACCAGAAGAGGGCATGAGATCTTATTACGGATGGTTGTGAGCCACTATGTGGTTGCTGGGATTTGAACTCAGGACCTTCAGAAGAGCAGTCAGTGCTTTTAACCACTGAGCCATCTCTCCAGCCCTCCTCAAGAATTTGAATCTAGAACAACTTCAAAATGGCTAGCTAAGATGGTTCAAACTCACAGGCTGTTCCAGCTAGGACTCCAGTTAAGCCCTGTACTTTTCCATCGCAGTGACTGGACAGCAAATGTTACAGCTAGCTTTTCTAAGACATGTCCAAAATCTCAATTTTCTTAGGGACCCCAAAAGAGAATGTTGCCCCTACACAGCAGGAAGCAATTTTAAGAGACTAACATGTCATCCCCGAAATGTAGGGTGGGTGGTTTTTGGTTTTGGGTGGGCTGGATGCTGGTTGGGTTACTAGTTAGTAAAGGTTGGTCAGGGAGGAAACAAACTAAAGGGGGCTGGATTCAGAGAGTTCTTTCTTTCTCTTTCTTCTATTCTTTTCTCTCTTCTATCTAATGTTATGTGAAAGTGATAAAAGAAAAGAAAAGGGGATATAGGAATAGTAGTATGAAAGGGTAGATTACTGAGTCTACTTTTAAATTAAAAAAAAAAATCAAGCCGAATATTTCTACATTGATATGGCATTTTGTATATTGATATAAATTTAAAATTATTTTTGTTACAACTCTGTGTGTGTTTCAGCTCTTGTTTAAGGTATTGTACCTATGCAAATCATTTTAAAATATAATGTGAAGTTCTAGTCCTTGAGAATGACTATTATAAATGGTTTAGGATCATTAAAAAATGCACAATGGTAGTGAGTTGATCAAACTTATGTCATGTTAGGTAACAGTTTAGTTAATATAAAAACAAATGGCATTTAGCCTTCTGCAGATGTTGTCAAATTTAAGCCAATAATAAATAGCTAGAAACAAGCAATCTTTGATTATTCAGCTATACATAGATGGTCTTCAAAAACTTCAGAGATCTACAGAATATGGCATTTAAAGATGTTTTATTAGTGAAAGGCTTTTTTGACAGTGAGACATGTCAACTCCTGTCAGCATCTCTGTTCCACTTCAAAGAAGATGATCAGCGAAGAACCCTCATATGGAGTTTGCTTCTATATGTCATGTTGTAGGATTTTCTCTGTCCAATCACATTAGGGCAGTGGCAGTCTTGTGGTTGGACAGGAAAAGGGAGGCAGAGTGAGAAGTTTGGGGGAGAGATAGAGAGATAACAGGAGAAGGAGGAGAAGCCAACATCGAGGCAGACGAACAGGAAGATGATCCTGATCCCATGTAGTTTTAAACAGCCACAAGTAGCTAAGATTATCACAAGGTTAGAGTAATTGGGTTAAAGCTTTATCTTTATCAATTGGCTTTGAAATTATTGTATTGGCATCTTGTAAATTGTCATTTTATGCTACAGACTGGATTGCTGCGGGGATCCCTTGATCTGTGGTATAAGTAGAGTTCCGGTCAAGTGAGCAAAAATTTTGGTGGGATAACAAACAGAGACAACACAAGGAAGTGTGGAATCTGAGTGTATTTGCACAAAGTAAAAATCAGGCTTATACAGTATACAGAAAATGAAAGGAAGTTAGACAAATGGTCAGAGATCATGCAGGCAGGTGGTGGTCATATCAAAGTCAGTAAGATCAAACAGCCAGGTGCAAATGGTTCCTTCGGAAGAGCAGTGGTCCTCTTTTCCCGCTGGGCTGTCTTGGCAACCCCAAGATAATTCTCTGGGTCTGGTTGGAGGCAAGCACCAGGAGGTCCCATTCTAGTAGCTCCTGAGAATGCCCTTGGCTGTAACATAAACAATTAGTGACAGAAGCCAAGTGACAGACTACTTCTCTAGTAAAGCCATTCTGCAGTGTGTGTGTCTGCTCTGAGAATTCTAACTTTACTTTGTTTATAGTAAACATTAATGTTTGATCTTCTATCAATAACTCTGGAGACACCCTGTCTGATAAAACAGCTTCCTTATGAAAATTCCAAGTCAACAACAGCTTGGCATCAATTAGGATCTTTGGAATGCTGTGCTGGCCAGGGAACAATGTTTAATCTTAGTTTTAGCTATTTATGTATCATTTCTTGAGGCACCCATATGCTTGAATAATGAAAGCATGCAAAACTCTCCATAGACTTTTCAAGAGACCAGTCTGGGATGCATCTGAGTTAGGGGCTGTCAACGAATGAATTCCAGGAGGCTATCTTCCTTTGAAGCTGTACATCTCAGATCTGTGAACAAGCTTTCTGGCCTGACACTCGGAATTTACTGGAGTAGATGAGTGAGCGTGACAATCTTATTGTTATATAAATCTGATTGGATAATTAAGCTTTAAGAGTCATGTTTCTACTGGGCAACTAGGTTTGATATGGCTGATTATGGGGTGTATAGGGCAATGTGTGGAAGTGAGATGAACTCACTAGCTGGGAGAGAGTAGCTCAGTGGTGAGAACATGCTGAGCAGGACCCTGCAGGGACATACTGCTGTGGCCTGCCAGTATTGGTACTAGAGTGAGAACACAGACCAGACCTGTGGGACAGGAGAGATGGCAGGGTGACTTTTTTAATATTTCTGGCAACAGTGTCAAGCTAGCACTGACCAAGAAACTGCCTTGCCTCAATTAATGACAGCATGCTGTCAAAACTGGAACATGCATGGCATGGAAGAAGTCAACTGCCAAGCTTATCAAGGACAAAGTAGGCAAATCCTTCATAATTCCTGCTTCACAGAAGAGTTGTTAGATATACTGGCCTAGCAGGCTGAAGACTATGCTCCATATTGTAGAGAAAACTTTGATGACTATCTAGGCAGGTAGCTGTCTCTGTCATTTCTATAGTTTTGGAAGCTGCCTGCTCTGCAGTTCCCGTTTTCTCAAGTATATTTATTTCTTCTTAGGTCTAATGGTGTTGAAGATAAGATAACTATAGTCTCGCTTTTAATTAATTTTAATTTAATTAATAAAAATTAAGCTTAAGTTGTGTCTTAGTTAGGGTTTTACTACTATGAACAGACACCATGACCAATGCAACTCTTTTTTTTTTTTTTTTTTTTTTTAAGATTTATTACATGCAAGTACACTGTAGACACCTCAGAAGAGGGCATCAGATCTCATTACAGGTGGTTGTAGGCCACCATGTGGTTGCTGGGATTTGAACTCATGACCTTCGGAAGAGTAGTCATTGCTCTTAACCCCTGAGCCATCTCTCTAGCCCCAACTCTTTTTTTTTTTTTTTAAAGATTCATTTGTTATATGTAAATACACAGTAGCTGTCTTCAGACACTCCAGAAGAGGGCATCAGATCTTGTTATGGATGGTTGTGAACCATCATGTATTTGCTGGGATTTGAACTCAGGATCTTTGGAAGAGCAGTCAGTGCTCTTAACCACTGAGCCATCTCTTCAGCCCGACCAATGCAACTCTTTTTGTTCGTTCGTTCGTTTGTTTGTTTGTTTTTGAGACAGGGTTTTTCTGTGTAACACTGGCCATCCTGGAACTCACTCTGTAGACCAGGCTGGCCTTGAAAGCAGAAATCTGTTTGCCTCTGCCTCCTAAACACTGGGATTAAAGACATTCGCCCAGCCACCACTGCCCAGCCAATGCAACTCTTATAAACCCAACATTTAACTGGGGCTGGCTTACATGTTTAGAGGTTTAGTCCATTATCATCAAGGTGAGAGCATGTAAATGCCTGGACAGATGGTGCAGGAGGAGCTGAGAATTCAACATCTTGTTCCAAAGGCAATCAGGAGAAGAATGTCTTCTACATGGTTAGGAGGAGGGTCTCATAGCCCACTCCTATAGTAACACTTCTTCTAACAAGGCCATACCTCCTAATATTGCCACTCCCTGGGCTATGTTAATTCAAACCACCACATTCAACTCTCTGGCCACTATAAGCTTTTTCAAATACATAAGTCTATAGGGGCCATACCTAACCATAGCATAATAAAAAGCACATTTATTCCAACTTCCAAAGTACAAAGTCTATAGCAGTCTTAACAATGTTAAAAGACCAAAGTTCAAGGTCTCTTCTGAGATTACAATCATTTAACTGTAATCCCCAAAGCAAGACAAGAAACCAGCTGGGCAAACTCCAAACTCTGTATCTCCATGTCTGATGTCAAAGCAGTCTTCAGGTCTCCAACTCCTTTTTCATCTTTGTTTACTGCACCAAACTTTTTTCTCCTGGGCTTGTTCCATTCCCTGTTAGCAGCTTTCTTTGGCAGGTATCCTATGGCTCTGGCATCTTTAACATCTTGGTATCTCCAAGTCAACTTCAACTTAAGGCTTCTTGTTCCATACATGATCTTCTGAGCTTCTTCAAAGGACCTGAGTTACTTCTGCAGCTTGGCCCTCTGTAGCACTCTAGATTGACTCCACTCCACTGGTGCTGCTGCTCTTAGTGGTCATCACATGGTACTAGCATCTCTAATTCACTGGAGTCCTCCACCACAACTAGGCTTCACCAATAGACTCTCACAGGCTCTCTTCATGATGCCAAGCCTCAATTTCTTTGCATGACCCCTTCTATCCTGAGCCATCAACTGCAACTGAGGCTGCACCTTGATCAATGATCTTCCCTGGCCTCTCACAGTGCCAAGCCTCAACTGCTCTCCATGACCCCTTCATGCCTTCAAGACCAGTGCCACTGAGTGACTCTTACACATTACCTAGTCCAGCTGCAGCATAAGGTACAACCTTGGCTATCTCTGCTTTATGATCCCAGAAAACACTTCTTAGAAGATTTCACCTCAAGATACAGGTCTCTTCATTACCACTAATTTCTTAGCTCCAACTAACCAGCATCAATTGTCTCAGTAGTTCCTTTTATTATGGATTCTAAGGCCAGAACCATATGGCCAAAGCTGGGGCTTAAACATGATCCCCCTTATTCTAATGCCTGCTTTCTGTTTTCCCACTCCCTCATTTGCCTAAACTTGGCTGTTCTGGAACTTGCTCTGTAATTGAACTTAAACTCAGAGATCTGCATGACCCTGTCTCCTGAGTTCTGGGATTAGAGGAATGTACCACCATGCCTGGATTTAAGCTTTTCTTCAGCTAGAATGTGCTGGAACAGACTGACATTGAACTCAGAAATCTACTTGGATTTGTCTCCTGGGATTAAATGTTGTGTATATGTGTACTACCATGCCTGGGCCTAAGTTTTTCATGGCCACTATTCCTTAAGATCTAGATCAAAAGCCTGTGTCTTCCAGACTCAGGATATAGATCACAATCATTTTTGGATTGGAGTTCATTCCAGATTAAAAATCTAAACTATTCCTTGTTCATCTGCAAACACAAACAATAAGCTTAGTTGGGTGGGATCTTGCCCTGAGATCTCTACTCCCTTAATCTCTTTATCTTCGTGAGGATAGGATTCAGCTCCATCTTCATGCCACTTTATTAATTGAACTATACATTTTGTATTTTTATTTTTTAAGCTTGCTATGCTTGATCAGAATGCTTTTCATGAGAGTAAACCAAAGGGCAAACAAAGTCTATGATGGACTTTTCTGAGACTTCCTTTGTCAATGCAATTAATCTGATTCTCTTTACCTTAGAATTAGCCTCATGTAGACTCTTCAGACGAGGGCAAAAAGCAACCACATCTTCACCAAAATATCACAGAAATAGTCTCCAGGCCACATACTAAAATTCTTTTCTTCTGAAACCTGTAGAGCCAGGCTTCCACAGTTCAAATCACCCTGAGCAACCAAGTATTCCATATTCCTACTAGGATAACCCATTAAGCCCCACTTAAAGCATTCTGCTGCTTCCTTAATCCAAAGTCCCCAAATCCACATTCCTGCAAACAAAAACATGGTCAGGCCTATCAAAGCAATACCCCATTCCTTGTACCAACTTCTGTCTTAGGGTTTTACTGATATGAACAGACACCATGACCAAGGCAACTCTTACAAGGACAACATTTAATTGGTGTAGTTTACAGGTTCAGGTGGGAATGTGGCAATGCCCAGGCCGGCACAGGAGGAGCTGAGAGTTCAACATCTTGTTCTGAAAGCAAACAGGAGAAGACTGTCTCCATGTGGTTAGGAGGAGGGTCTCATTGCTTATAGTGACACACTTCCTCCAACAAGGCCATACCTACTCTAACAAGGCCACACCTCCTACTTGTGCCACTCCCTGGGCCAAGCATATTCAAGCCACAAAATTATTTAGGATTTAAAAAACTGTTTTAAGGTCTAATACGATATTTTTAGGTTGTTAAATGCAAGTTATAATAGTGATTTAAGTACAGAACTGTGAACTTACTAAGTTAGGACAGATTACAGAATTTTTTCCAAGGTTGCCAAATACAAATAGACTGGACATTGTAAATGTAATTTTATGTGATAGTTTTAATAATTGTTCTTATTATATTCATAATATATGTTATATATTATATATAATATACATAATATATATTAATATAAGAGAAAGAGCCTTTATTGAACTACAAGGGGGAAATGTTTTGGGATGGTTTTGTGCACTATGTATTCAGATGCTGGTTACTGTGTCCTGGGATCTGGTTGCAGTCTGGATGTTGGCATTGTCTTTATTATTGGAACATCTTCTGTTTTAATGTTGTGTAAAAATTAATTTCCATCACCTCTGATTGAGTAATAAAGAGCTGATCAGCCAATAGGTTGGCAGGAGAGGAGGAGTGGGACTTCTGATCCAAGTGAGAGGGTCTCTGGTAGGGACCAGAAAGAGAGAGAATGCACTAGAAGATTCACCATGAACAGGTTACCAGGGGAGTCGCTATGAGGACATTAATGGACCAGGAGCAGGCAGGACAAGAGTAAGTTAGAAAGTAATGGGGCACATGGCTGTGTAGTAGGCAGATTTAGATAGGTTAGAACAGGGTTAGACTAGATGAGAACCCTGCTGAGCTATAGTGCAAGAAGCTTTTAAAATAAATATACCAGGTCTTCATGTCTTTATTTGGGAGCTAGACTGGGCATAGAAAAGCCTGAATTAGTTCTCTTTCCTGTCTTGCAAGATGGAGGATGAAAAGGCGGAGAAGCCCGATACAAAGGAAAAGAAAACTGCAGCCAAGAAGGCTGGCAGTGATGCTCCTGCCTCTGGTCCTCCAGACACTGGTGCCCAGGCCACTAGCATAGCCAAAAAGGGTAACCCTAGGGCTAAAAAGCCCAGGAAGGGGAAACCCCATTGCAGCCAAAACCTTGTCCTGGTTAGAGGAATTGGCAGGTACTCCGATCTGCTATGTATTCCAGAAAGGCCTTGTACAAAAAGAAATACTCAGCTGCCAAGACCAAGGTTGAAAAGAAGAAAAAGGAGAAGGTCCCTTGCTACTGTCACAAAAACAGTTGGTGGGGACAAGAATGGTGGCATCCGGGTGGTGAAGCTTTGAAAAATCCCTACCAAAGATATGCCTGCTGAGCCATGGCAAAAAGCCAGCTCTTGAGAAGGCTGTGCTCCAGCATCATTCCTGGGACTGTCCTGATCACGCTCATTGGGCACCACAGGGGCAAGAGAGTGGTTTTCCTGAAGCAGCTGGGCCGTGGCATGCTACTTGTGACTGGACCTCTTGCCATCCACAGAGTTCCTCTGTGCAGAACACATCAGAAGTTTGTCATCGCCACTTCTCCAAAAGTTGTATCAGTGAGATGAAAATCCCCAAACACCTGACTGATGCTTACTTCAAGAAGCAGCAGCTGCGCAAGTCCAGGCATCAGGAGGGCGAGATCTTCCACACAGAGGAGGAGGAATTCGAGATTACAGAGAAGTGAAAGGCTGATCAGAAAACTGTGGACTTGCAGATTTTGCTAAAGATTAAAGCTGTTCCTCAAGTCCAGGGCTACCTGTGATCCCAGTCCTCCCTGACAAATGGATGTATCCTCACAAAGTGGTGTTCTAAGTTGCTAATAGTCTAATTAAACAACTTTGTATGTTAGAAGAAGAAAAAGAAATTTGGTCTGCCAGACAAAGAGAGATTGTTCTAGAGAGCAACTGAAAAGATAGATCCCCAATATAACAGACAGAGCTGCTTTAAACTTAACTAAACCATTTAATAAAACTAGAGCAGCTCAAATGGATAGAACAAGAGATTCAGAAGCTACCAGAAAAAAAAAATGTTGGCAAAGTGCTATAAATAACAGATCAAAGTTGAAATTACAATGAGATGGAATTGAGATTGAAATCTTACTGAATACAGGAGCTGATGTAACAATAATTTCACTAGATTCTTAGAATCCAGCTTAGCCCCTTCAAACAGTATCTACACAGCTTGTAGGGATTGAGACATTGTCTTAGGTAAAACAAAGTCTAAATTCATTAAATATATAAGACCAGAAGGTCAGATAAAATGATTAAGGAATGTGTGGCATGAATTTATGAGGATGAGATCTACTTCAAGAACGGGAAACATAAGATTTGTAGAGAGAATCTTTTATAACCATAACCTGTCAATAAAAATGCCACGGTCAATGAGCTGAAGCTGGAACTAGGAGGTGGGACACTGCCAAGAAGAGATTGGATTCTGGAAAATAGTGAGAGGCTGGTTGCTGAGCAGAGGTTATAAGCCATATAGGTGATCTCAGGTTAGAATAAAGAAAATTCACCTGGGAATGCTGAGGAGACTGTTGGAAACCAGCAAGGTAGCTGAACTCATGATAGAATAAAGAGGAGATTTGCTCCAGACTTGGACACAGGAAACTGATGAGAAGCAACTAACCATGAGGAATACTTTAAATGGGTTTAATAAATTATGAGCTAGTCAGGGAATGAGCCAACTTTATGGCCTAGGCATTTACTAATAAGTAATTAGTCTTAGTGTTATTCCGGGAGTAGAGGCCAGGCAAGAGAAAAAATTGGTTTTTGTTTTGTTTTGTTTTGTTTTTTACACAGATTAGCATTCCTCCAACTTCAGGGACAAGATGTAAAATAGGAGATATTCCTGTAAAGGTATTAAAAATGTTATAAAATATAGTTACAGACTGTCCAGGCTGTCTATAAAGAGGACACAGCAGAAGTTGGGTCTCCAAATTTATAAGGCACTGCTGATAGTGTACCAATTGCCCTATTAAAATTGTTAACTATCCTGTTTGGATAGAGCAATGGCCCATAGTTAAAGAAAAGTTCCAGCCCCATTTTAAAAAAATCTGCAAAATGGAGGATGTTAACAGATCTGACAGTAGTCAATAAAGTAATTCAGGTTGTGGGTTCCTGATAATCTGGAATCCCTTTAACTTCTTAGTTGCCTAAGGCATGGTCCATTGAAGTATAAGTTTCTGGTTGTGTCATGTGATGCAGACTTAGGTGGTGTTTTGCTGTGGCAAGACCTGTTGGAGGACACACGATGTTTGGAAAGAGTATGAAGAAGACTCAATGGACTGTGACGGGCACTTGCATAACTACCTTAGCAAAGCTTCATTGGTCTCATATCTTCACTGATCTTCAATTTGTTGTAAGAGAGGCATGGCAGAAAACTTCTTGTGGTATCTGGCTGGTCCTGGTTGCTTCAGCTGACTTGTGGCAATTTGGTGGAAGCCTAGATGTTTCTGTTGAATTGTACCACTGCTGCTGATTCGTGTTTGGTATCCTGACACTACTGAACTGGACTGTTGGTATCCTGACAGAGATTGTAATTCCCTCAAAAAACTACTTCTAAACAGGTCCACATCCCCTTGTCCTATTTACCATCTTTTCTCCCCTACCTTTGGACAGTGGGCTAGAAGGGGGATTGAAATGTTTTGAGAACCCTTATTAAAAGTAGGTTTTGAATGCTGGAGAGTTGGCTCAGCAGTTAAGAGTACTGACTGCTCTTCCAGAGGTCCAAAGTTCAATTCTCAGCAACCACATGGTGGCTTACAACCATTTCTAGTGGGGTCCGATGCCTTTTTCTGTTGTTTCTGAAGACAGCTACAATCCTACAATCTGAAGGTGAGCGACAGTATGCTCATATATATAAAATAATAAATAAATCTTAAAAAATAGGTTTTGAAAAAACCCAAGCCTACAGCCTACTATAGTGATTTAAAAGATTGCTTTTTCTCAGTAACCTTTGAATAACAAGATAAAGATTTGCTTTAACCCTTCCTACATTTAGCCATGAAAATACAACTAAAAAATACCATTGAAAGGTTCTTGACACATGAAATATTAAGCATTCCAACCTTGTGTCAATATTTTATATAACTGTCATTAGAAACAATTCATAAACAGTTTTCTGAATCTATAAGTTATCATTATATGGATAATATCTTGCTAGCTGATTCTGATACAGATACCTTAGTGGGGAAAATATTTGATGAAGTAAAGAGAATTTTGACTTGTGGGGAGTACAAATTGCTTTTGAAAAAATACAAAGAGGAGATTCTATTAATTATATAGGATATAAGATAGGTTTACAAAAAAATCCAGTCACAAAAGGTACAGATCAGAAAACATCAATTACAAACTCTTAATAATTTTCAAAAATTGCTGGTAGATACTAATTGACTACAGACCATAACTGGGTTAATTACTCAAGAACTAAGTAATTTATTTCAAATGTTACAAGGTGATTCATAATTAAATAGTCCAAGAAAATTATCAGCTGAAACTGAAAAATTGCTTCTGGCAGAAAAGAGGTTACATGATGTACATGTGGATAGCTTGGACCCTTATCTTGATTTTATTATGATTATTTTGCATTCTACTCATTCTCTCACAGGAATTCTCATGCATAGAGAAGATTATATCTTAGAATGGATATTTTAGCATACAAACAGAATAAAAAATTAAATACTTATAGAAAAGGTTTCTGAGGTAGGAACTCCTGGTTTCTTTGGAGAGTCAACTATGCCAAATGATGTTTCGCTGGGGATACAGGTGAAAGTATGTTTGCCAAGGCAGACATGTGAATGGATGTATGATGTGTAGAAGGAATATAAATATGACTCCATAGACAGTAGGAGCTTGAGCATTGGTCCACTTTGTTCTACCTTGCTATTCTTCACTGATGACTCGAATATATTGGTTCACCTTACATTTTGCCTTGCTGAGCTTTGCTTGTGGTGATTTCATAGTGAGATACTTGTCAAAGAACTTCTTGTAGCTTCTGTGGAGGACTTGGGCTGGTTTGTGAGCCTTGACGTTTCTTCTGGATTAAACTGCCCTTGCTGATTCATGTGTAGTGTCTGTTGCTGGTTCATATGTGGTGTCTGCTGAGTGAACTGGTCTGTAGCTGCTGATTTGTGTTTGGTGTTTGCTAGTGAACTGGACTGAAAACATGTGGGATTGGAATTACCTGAAAGAACTATTTCTAAATAGGTCCACTTCCCCTATATCCTAATAACCTTTTTTTCTGACTACCTCTGGTGGGTGGTGGGCCAGAGAGGAGGCTGAATGCTTATTAAAGTAGATTGAGAAAAATTTATGCCTACAGGTTTCTGATTTAATTATGAAAGGAAGAATAAGACATTGTCAATTTGCAGGAACAATTCCAGCAAAGATTTTATTGCTTTTTAGTTATGTTGGAAATGATGTTTTTGTACAATATTTCAAGATGTGTTTCTCTCTTTCCTTGCCTGTGTAAGACATCATCTGTTTGGTTAAAAAAAGCCTATGACCTATAGCAATAGGCAGAATAGTAAGGTGGAACTTCAGCAAAGACATAGGAACTCTGGGAAAAAGAAGAGTACCTGAAATTTGCCACCTAGACTTGGAGGAAGTTAGATGTATGAAACTGTGATGAGGTAACAAACCACCCATTTGGCAAAACTTAAACTAGTATAATGGGATAATTGAGTTACAAGCAAGTGGTAGGCAATCCTACCATAATGCCAAAAGCACTGTAAATAAATATAAACCTCTGTGCCATTATTCTGAAACTGGGGTGAGCATAGAAAGGCCTGCGCGTTTATACTTGACATCCAACAGATGGTACTGAATTCTAGTTAGACAAAAGATTCAGGTATTAGAAAATGTACCAGGTGGAAGGTGGTTTTCCAACGAGAGAGCAGCAGGAAAGAGCAGCAAAGACAGGGAAGACTTCTAGAGGCCTAATTCTAGGCTTCTTTAAGAAACCCCTGCTGAGAGAAAATTTAGCTACTCTTTTGGAGTCTCAGAGCAAAGTAGCAACAGCTTCTCTCAAGTGTTGCATGGTCCCAGAGAAGGGTTTGAGCATGTGCTTGAGAGATCGAGGTGGCCAGGGGACCAGGGCACTGGAGCCAGGCCACATGGACGCACATGAGTACTTAAAATGCAAGCTTGGGTGGTGGGAGTGGGATACATAAGGTGCAGCTGCTGGCCAAAGCTGACTGAACTTTGAGGGAGACTGTGTTTCTGCCCAAATCTGGGACAGCAGAGCAGCTGAAGTCAGTTTGTGCTACTCCAGCAAGAAGAGCTAGACAGAGCCAAGTGGGCAGAGCCAGAGCCAGTGCCGTGTGGTAGCTGAGCCACACAAAAAAAAACCCCTGCATGTGCAGAGAAGGCAGCATCTTGGAGAAGCTTGTCAGGGCAGAAGGAATGCCAGGAAAAGTATACAGAGAAACCAAATCCAAAACCAATAACAATCAGTAAACACATGGAGGAACAGAAGTCCAGATCACAGATGAATCTCTGATCAAGTACAGTAACTAGCAATCCCCAAAATTAAGAGTTTAAGCTTAGATATAGAGATAAATATTAAGTTTGGAAGTGGTAAGAGAAATAAAATAAAATCTCGAATGGTAGCCGGACAGTAGTATCATTAATCCCAGCATTTGGGAGGCAGAGGCAGGCAGATTTCTGAGTTCAAGGCCAGTCTGTTCTACAGATTGAGTTCCAGGGCAGACAGAGCTATATAGAGAAACCCTGTCTTGAAAAACCAACCAACAAACCAACCAACCAACCAAACAAACAAACAAACAAACAAAAAAATAAAGTCTCCAATGAAAGAGAAGGAGAAATAAGTCTCAAAAGGATGTGGGGGAAAAAGAGAAACAAAATAAAGCCTCAAAGGAAGGAGAAAGAAAAGTAAGTAAAAATGTTCCATAAATGTGCATAATAAAGTCTCCATAGAAAGGAGAGAGTTAGAAATAGTAAAAAAGAGAATGTTTTTCATGTTAAAAAAAATGGGAAACACTGGCTCAGCAGTTAAGAACTCTGACTGCTCTCCCAGAGGTGTTGAGTTCAATTCCCAGCAACCACATGGTGGCTCACAACCATCTGTGATGGGATCTGATGCCCTCTTCTGGCATGCAGGTCTACATGCAGATAAAGTATTCATATATATAAAATAAATAAATCTTTTTTTTTTTCAAAAGGGAAACCCTGTAGAAGATGGCACTTGAACCCTATATAATTTTTGTATGATTATCAGCATACAAATAATTATATTTTCAATAATGATTACAATTTTATATATTCTTCTTGTGAGAGATCATAATAAAACAGATTTAGAGAAGGAAAAGACTAAACAATTAAATGCTAGATTGGAAGCAATAAAAAAAATGTGGTGGTCTAGGGATTGATCCACAAACCACACAAACACAGATCTCAGTCAGTCAGACAAGGATGGTTTATTCAACACACACCCTAATACTGATCAATCAGCACCATATCTCAGAATTTGGGGGCAGAGCCATAGTATTAAACATCTGTTTCTGTCAGCTTATAAAGGTTAAAAACCACAAAACCCACAATGGACTCATGTAGGTCCAGGAAGTGCTGTCTGGTGTGGTCAGCTCTGACTCAGGATATTTTAGCCATAACAGTTCATATTGACCCTTAACTTGATGAGTCCTATGGAGAGCTTTGTGGAATTTCTTAATATTAACAAACCTCATGACATACAGAACATAATGGGGATGTGGTCAGCATGACCCTGCTTTGAGTCAAGTTATTTTCTGTCAATGACTGGTAAGCATATTCCAGCATCAATATGAAACAGCTGGCAGAATAAAGTATCTTCAGAGGAGTCCAATCTAAAGCCTACAGCATCACCTTATGACAAGATTGCAGATTGGCAACCTATTAAATTCCTAGTTAAAGAAATTTATGCTGAGTTAAGACCACAGATGCTGTTTAAGGATGCCACCTTAGAACAATGCCACACAATAAGTTATATGTTTTATTCTATAGAGTTTGGAAAATTACAATATATATATATGTTGATATATCATAGTATGGATACATACCCAAAATTCCAATGGGAGTTTTAAAAAGGTTGATTCTGAGATTTCACATTTATTACAGCTGGTGATGGCTATCTTGGAGATGCCTTTGTTGATTAAAGCTTATTAGATACTCCAACTCATGTATCTACTAGAATATAACAAATTTTTAGATGTTATGGCATAAAATGTGTTACAGATACATCTTAGAATCCTACAGGTCAAACAATTGTAAAAAGACCTAACTACACATTGAACGAGATATTCATTGAACAGAAGAGGGATATGGGGTCTCCCAAAGATAGAGTAAATAATGCTTTAATTTACTTTGAATTTTTAAAAATGTCAATGAGATAGGTGGCACAGCTGCTTAAAAAACAGTGGGTTTTAGAAAGGCCTGCTGAATTAGATCAGCAAAAAATGGGTACCTTCAAAATGGAAGGCATGAAATGTGTTGTGTTGGGGGAAAGGTTTTGTTTTTTTTTTCAACAGAAGATGAAAAGCTATGCATTCCTTCAAAATTGATAAAGATCAGATTTGACTGGGGAGGGAGGACCTCCTGACAATCCTGGCTGTTGACAGGAAGAAAGAAACCAAGAACAACAGGACAGGTAACATGAATGCTGATCCCTGTTCGTGGGAACAGCTCTGAGGCTGGCTGAGACATGAAAATCTCTCTACATAGCCAAGAGACCTTGTTGGCTACAGAGTCCTCAGGATTTCTCATGCTATCCTTTCATTTAGCATGGGATCTGACTTATAAAGAAAGATGCCTTCCATGTTCAAACAAAGAGCAGAGAGTCAGCTTTAGCTGAATTGTGCATACTACACATTCCATGCATATGTTAATGCAAAAATGTATCTTGTAACCAGATGGAATTTTCTATGCCTGCCCCTTCCCCCTGAATAATGACATGGAGGTCTTTGCTAGGCTTGTATCCAATTTATACTAATCTAGGTTCTGTCACATGCTTGGTTACCTCTCATCAGTTTCATCTGTCTGATTTCCTCCATGTCAGAGGTAAATCTCCTGCATCTGACTTCTTCCCAGAGTCCTCTCTCTGTCTGGAAGTCCTACCTTACTATTCTGCCTTTTGCTATAGGCCATAGGCTTTTTTTTAACCAACAAGAAGTGGCTTAGGCAGGCAAGGAAGGAAAGAAACACATTTTCATACAGCGTACAAAAACATACTCCAGGTGCTGGAGAGATAGCTCAGTGGTCAAGTGCTCTGACTGCTCTTCCAGAGGACCTGTGTTCAATTTCTAGCACTCACACAGCAGCTCACAACTGTCTTTAGCTCCAAGATCCGACACCCTCATATACACAGACAAAATAAGACAAAATTAAGTTAAATTAAAAAAAATCCTGACATCTCCCCCTTTTAGTCCAATAAAGGCTCTTACTTCAACATCAATAAACTATATATAACAATTATGAAAACTATCAAGTAAGAATTACATTTACAATGTCCAGTCCATATGTATTTGGCAATTCTAAGGTTGCCAAATATATCTATCCCATCTTGGTGAATCTTAAGTTCTGTACCTAATTCACTTTCATTGATCAACCAAAAATATCTTCTTAGACCTTAAATTATTTTTCTTAAATTATAACAACTTAAGCTTAATTGTGAGACTCTAGCAGTCTGACAATGGAGAGCAGGGTGCTAGGAAAATTCATTTTTCACTAATTGAAATGGCCTTACTTGGAGATGGTCTTTGCTACTTTGTGGATCCTTCCTTTTCCACCTTTTATTTTCACCCCGTATCACTAGATCGGAGAGAAAGGAAGATAGAGGGGAGAAATCTCTGAATCTAATTTTGTTCTTCTTATTTCTTCTTTGAGCACAACTATTAACAAACGACGACCAACCTCCCTAATCAACCACCACCCTCGCCTTGCTTCTTGGGCCTCTAGCATTTATATACTCTCTGGAAAGTTCTCAGAATCCCAAACGTCATACGATCTCGAAAACTATCTGCAGCTGGCAAAACCACACCTCTGTAGAGCATGAGGCAAATCATTACAGTTTCTTATAATATTTCTGTGTTTTTAAAAAAAAAACCAAATTCCCAAACTGTCACTTTTTCTCTGTCATCAGAAGTGTTGGGATTACTGGAGTAGGATACCAAAACTACAAAAAGAAAAGAAAAAAAAAAAACCTCTTTAACCTTTGTAACTTTGGGCTTTCCACCTGGCCTCTTTGTTAAGACTCTGAGACTGGGGCTGGAGAGATGGCTCAGCGGATAAGAGCACTGACTGCTCTTCCGAAGGTCCTGAGTTCAAATCCCAGCAACCACATGGTGGCTCACAACCACCCATAATGAAATCTGATACCCTCTTCTGGGTACTCATTTATAATAATAAATAAATCTTAAAAAAAGACTCTGAGACTTAATTATACTTATGAATAAATGCTTAGGGCATAAATTTGGGCCTGCTCCTTCACTAGCCCATAACTTGATTATCCCGTTTAGTCTAGTGTATGTCCTGCCATGTGGATGGTTACCTGGTCCTAAGTTTCATGCAACAGTCTTCCTCTTGTCAAGGCAAATCACCCAAGCTCCTGACTCAAACCCAGAATTCCTCTTTCTCTGCCAGATGTCTAACTTTCTAATCTTGCCTCAGCTCACTGACCAATCATCATTTTATTGACAGGTGAATGCTTTACACACTGCACAATAGATTACATCTACAAACTTTTTTAAAAAATGATTTATTTATTATTATATATGTAAGCACACTGTAGCTGTCTTCAGTCACACCAGAAGGCATCAGATCTCATTATGAGTGGTTGTGAGCCACCATGTGGTTGCTAGGATTTGAACTAGAGATCACTGGAGGATTTTGCAGGGCTGGGGGCTGCCATCCCTATTAATGGTATGCAACAGGCAGAGGTGGATTTGTCTAATGGCGTTTTGACAGGAAACGAGGGAAGAGGCATAGTGAAATGGAGGGTGTATGCACATTTAGAAGAAAGATTAGCTGGGGGTAATATTAATTTTGGTTTTTGAGATGGTCTCAGGTTGCTAATTGAAGCAGTCCTTCCTGATCTTCCTGTCTTAGCCTCCTGGGTGTTGGGATTCTGGGCATGTATCATCCACATGTAAAGAACTCCAAATTGCCCTTAACCTCCATATGCATACCATGTCACTCACTTATGCTTATGTTCACATGCATGCAGTGTGTACATATACACTCACAGACACTAAACAAACAAATGTAGCCGACTTGACAGCACACATTTTAAATCACAATACTCAGGAGGCAAAGGGGCAGGCAGGTCTCTGTGAGTTCAAAGCTATCCTGGTCTGTTTAGAGAGTTCTAGGACAGCTACAAAGTGAGACTTTTTTCCCCCCAAGGCAAGGTTTCTCTGTGTAGCCCTGGCTGTCCTGGAACTTTCTCTGTAGACCAGGAAGAAAAGGTTTTTTTGGGTTTACACTTCAAAATTATAGTCCATCACTGAAGGAAACCAGGACAGGAACTCAAACAGGAGCTGATGCAGAGGCCATTGAGGGCTGCTGCTTACTGGCTTTCTCTCTATGGCTTGCTCAGTCAGCTTTCCTATAGAACCCAGTACCATCAGCCTAGGGATGGTACCGCCCACAATCAGCTAAACCCTCCCCCATCAATCACTAAGAACATACTTTACAGCTGGGAGGGGGGTTTCTTTTTAATTTTTAAAAATTTATTTAATGTTTATGAGTGCTCTATCTGCATGAATATTTGCATGCCAGAAGAGGGTATCAGAACTCATTATAGATGGTTGTGAGCCACCATGTGGTTGTTGGGAATTAAACTCAGCTCCATTGAAAGAGCAGACAGTGCTTTTAACCACGGAGTCATCTCACCAGCCCAAGTGGTATTTTTTTTTCTTGAGACAAGATTTCTTGGTGTAGCTTTGGCTGTCCTGGAACTCACTTTGTAGACCAGGCTTGCCTTGAACTCTGAGAGCCTCCTGCCTCTGCTTCTGGAGCTCTGGGATTAAGATGTGCACCTGGCAAGTAAAGGTGCTGACTTGAAACCTAACAAGTTGAATTTGATCCCTGTGATCAAATGGTGGAATGAGAGAACTGACTCCACAAGTTATTCTCTGGCCTACATAATGCATTATGGCACATGCATACAAAGACAGACACACATTAAAAAAAAAAAGTAACAAGATGTCTTAGTCAGGGTTTCTATTCTTGCATGAAACATCATGACCAAGAAGCAAATTATGGAGGAAAGGGTTTATTCAACTTACACTTTACACATTGCTGTCCATCACCAAAGAACGTCAGGACTGGAACTCAAGCAAGCCAGTAAGTAACATCCCTCCATGGCCTCTGTATCAGCTCCTGCTTCCTCACCTGCTTGAGTTCCAGTTCTGACTTCCTTTGGTGATGAACAGCAAGCAATGTGAAAAGTGTAAGCTGAATAAACCCTTTCCTCCCCAATTTGCTTCTTGGTCATGATGTTTTGTGCAGGAATAGAAACCGTGACTAAAACAAATTGGTACCAGCATAGTGGGGTATTCCTGTGACAACCTGATCATGTTTTGGAGAGGACTGTGGAAGAACTTTGGAACTTTGGGCTAGAAGAGCCGTTGTGTGTTAAGAGCTCTGTGGAATGTTCTGTAGAAGCCTGGAAGATAATGTTGGGAACAGTGCTAAAGATGGAGGCCTGGCTTGTGAAATTTCAGAGGGAAGATTAAAGACTCTTATCAGGGCCGTTGCTATTTTGATTGTGAAGATTCTGTGGTTCTGGTTAGCTGAGGCTGAAGAATCAGCTGTGATTAACAAGATACCAGAACTACTAAATCGAAAACTTTGCATTACTGGCACTATTGATGCTGGTTAGCTGGAGCTAAGAAATTGGTGATTAAGAAGAGACCAGCATCATTGAGGTGAAATCTTCTGGGAAGTGTTTTCTGAGAGCACAAAGAGGTTGTGTTCCAGAGATAGCCAAGATTATACTTCATGCTGCAGCAGGACTTGATAATGTATAAGAGTCACCCAGGTGGTACTTGTTTTGAAGGCATGAAGAGATCATGCAGAACAGCTGAGGCTTGGCACTGTGAGAGGCCAGGGCAAGCCATTGGTGAAGGTGTAGTCTCAGTTGCAGTTCATGGCTCAGGAATGCAAAGGAGTTGAGGCTAGGCACCATGAAGAGAGCCTATGAGAGGCTACTGGTGAAGCCTAGTTGCAGTGTTTGGAGGTGCCAGTACCATGAGATGACCACCAAGAATAGCAGCAGCAGTGGAATACAGGCAGCTAGAGCTTAGAAGACAAGATGTGTGCTACAAAGGGCAGAGCTGGAGAAGTGACCCAAGCCCATGGAGGAGCCCAGGAGATCGTGAGTGGATCCCAGACATTGGACAGTTAGAGTTTGATTTTGCTTTTGATTGTGACTGTGCTCTGCTATCTTTCCCTCTTGAAGGAAGAAAGTATTTCAGTGGAGTCCACAGTTAAGAGATATTGAATTGTAAAAAGATTTTAAATTTTAAAAGAGATTGGATATTTTAAAGGGATTAAAATTTTAATATGTAAAAATTTGTAGAGACTGTGGGACTTTTAAAGTTATTTAAAACTTGGGAATGAACAAGAAAGTAAGGGTCAAGGTTTAATAGTGATACATTTGTGTGTCAAGTTGACAAGGGGTCAATTGTACTGGCTGTTTTGTGTGTCAACTTGACACAAGCTGGAGTTATCACAGAGAAGGGAGTCTCCTTTGAGGAAATGCCTTCCTCCATGAGATCCAGCTGTTAAGCATTTTCTCAATTAGTGATCAAGGGTCGGAGGTGCCTTCCATGGGCTAGTAGTCCTGGGTTCCATAAGAAAGCAAGCTGAGTTAACCAAGGGAAGCAAGCCAGTAAGTAACATCCCTCCATGGCCTCAGCATCAGCTCCTGCTTTCTGACCTGCTTGAGTTCCAGTCCTGACTTCCTTTGTTGATGATGAATAGCAATATGGAAGTGTAAGCTGAATAAACTCTTTCTTCCCCAACTTGCTTCTTGGCCATGATGTTTGTGCAGGAATAGAAACCCTGACTAAGATACAAGACTTCAGAATGTCTACCTATTAAAAACATCCTTCTCAAAAAAACCAAAAAAAAAAAAAAATCTTATGTGCATGCATGTTTTGATCATGTATGTGTGTGTACCACTTGCATACCTTGTGCCCACAGAACCAGTGGAGGGCATTAGATCCCCTGGAAGCAGAGTTCAGAATGGATGTGCGCTGCCATGTGGGTGCTGGGAACCAAACCCAGTAAGTCTCTGTAAGAGCAGCAAGTGTTCTTAATCACTAAGCTACCTCTCTAGCCTCTATTATTTATTTCTGAGACAGGGTCTTGTTGTGTGACCCAGGCAGTCGTCAAACTTACAAGTTTCCTGCTTTAGCTCCCCAGGTATAGTGATTTCAGGTTTGCAGTCACAATGTCTAGCTTCGGGCCTGGTTTTTATTGCTTTGTCTTGTTTTGTTTTCTTCTTCTTCTTTTTTTTCCCTTTGGTTTTTCGAGACAGGGTTTCTCAGTGTAGCTCTGGCTGTCCTGGAACTCATTCTGTAGACCAGGCTGGCCTCGAACTCAGAAATACACCTTCCTCTGTCTCCCAAGTGCTGGGATTAAAGGTGTGCACCACCACTGCCCGGCGTCTTGTTTTCTTATTAAGGCCTTATTTTCTCTTTCTTTTGTATGCTTAGGGATTTGGTTATGTACTTGTTTTGTGAAGGTCGAGAGGCAACTCTGAGTTGTTTTCTTTCTCTGAGAAGTGCTGATTTTCATCCTTAGCAGGCAGCTCAGTTGCCACAGTGGAACACTTTAAAGTTGGTCTGATCTGCTCTGTCAGATCATCTCTGTGGAAAGTCTAAGACATTTCATAAGCCTCTCTAACTTTCTGAGAGTCAACTACAAACTGTCTCTTTTGTGGATCTTGTCAGAACTCATTTTTGATCTGTGCTGGGTATCCCAGGTAATCTCAAGGATACTTGTCTCTATGTATGCACATCCACAATGGGAGGGTTGCCATGTTTAGCCAATAAGATTTTTTTTTCTGGAAATGATAAGGCTAGATCTCAGGTTTCTACCTTTATCAATTTTAGATTCCTAGCCACACTCTACATAGCCTTGGCTGACCTGGAAATCATTCTATATTCCAGGATGGCCTCAAACTCATGACTGCCTCTGTCTAGTGCTGGGATTAAGCACATGTGCCACCACACCTGCTTACTCCCCAGTTTTCTTTTAAGGTTTTTTCTTTTCCTTTTTAAAGATTTTTTTCTTTTAAGAATTATTTTATATAGATGAGTGCTCTATCTGCATGTACAAGAGGGTATCAGGCACCATTCTAGATGGTGTAAGCCACCATGTGGTTGCTGGGAATTGAACTCAGGACCTCTGCAAGAGCAGCCAGTGCTCTTAACCAGTGAGCCATCTCTCCAGCCCCCACTTAAGTTTTTTTAAACAAGGTTTCTCTGTCTAACAGCTATGGCTGTTCTGGAATTCCCTTGAACTTAACAGAGATCTGCTTCCTGAGTGCTAGGGCTAATGGTGTATACCAACCCATCAGGCTTACTCCTCAGTTCTTGACCAAGGAAACTACAAGTCATATAGTTGTTTACTGTATTGTCAAAACAGTATGTTTTGGGGTAATGTGATATATAGCAATGGGGTAACTAAGACTATGTGAATCTAAACAGCATTTTTCTCCAAAAAGCTATACTATTACTTGGGAATGGATTCTGGTTTCAGCCAAATTTAAGGACATTAATGAAACTTGAGTAAAGTCTTTCTAGCTTGTCAGGATCTCAATATGTATAACCCATTTCTCAGCTGAGGACATGGGTAGCTTCAGCTTTTCTCAACATTGTCCCTATCTTCTTCCTGTACCCTCTGTTGATTCCAGCTGCCCTCTAGCTTAGCAGTGTTCTCAACACCCCCCTTTTTTTTTTCTTCTTCCTGGTGGTTCTGGGGATTAAATCTAGGCCTTCTTGTATAAAAGACAAGCACCTTACCACTGTGTACAACTCCAGCCCCAGTTCAGAAATGTCTTAGTTGCTTTCAGTGCTGAGTATCAGTGTTGGGGGCCTTCCCCACTCAAGACCTCACTCATGCTAGGCGAGCACTCTCCTGCTGAGCTATATTCTGCAGTGGAAACTTAAGGGTTCTTTTGAAAGTTGTGTTGAGGGGCTGGAGAGATTGCTCAGTGGTTAAGAGCATTGGCTGCTCTTCTGAAGGTCCTGAGTTCAAATCCTAGCAACCACATTGTGGCTCACAACCATCCCTAACGAGATTGGATGCCCTCTTTTGGAGGTGTCTGATGTGTACTTACATATAATAAATAAATCTTTGGAAAAAAAAAGTATTGAAAGTTGTGTTGAATGGTGTTTTGCTGCGGCAAACGTGAAGGAGTGTTTTCCTGAAGTGCATACAGGTGAAAGACTAAGACTAATGAAGGAATGTTTAGCTGAAGCAGACACAGGAGAAAGGATGTTCTGCTAAAGCAAGCATGTGAAAGGACATGTGATGAAAGATTCTTTGCTAATGACACACATGTATTGGTCTGCCTTGGGAGGCTGGTCCAGGACAGGCTTCTGTGACAGCCAACATCAAAGAACTGGTCAGAGGCTGACCAGGAATTATTGATTCTCTTTCCTCTACCTCCCAAGGTCTAGGATATAGGCACCTGCCACCACACCCCATCGCTTAAAACCTGTCAGGCGATACTAAAACAGATCCACTCTGAGTCAAGTTTGGTATTCAGTAAACAGTTACAGGCCAAATTTATCTCTTAATTTTTTCTGGGTGCTGGAGATGAAATCCAGGGCTTTACATGTGAAGCAAATGCTTTTTACCCCTGAGATGCACCCAGCCCTGGTCTTTTGGTTTTGACAAAGGTACTCTAGAGGTACAGCATGTTACCATTAATAAGAAAAACAAGTGAAGGAACTTTATTACCTTTGAAACTTTTCAGTAAATCTAAAATTAAAAAAGCTCCTGTGGGGGCTGTCCATGACTCTGTTGCCTGCCTATGCATCCCATTCCCCTAACTGGGCCATCTTATCTGGCCTCAGTAGATAAGGATGCACCTAGTCCTGCAGTGACTTGATGTGCTGGGTTGGGGTGAGGTGATACCTAGGGCCCCCCCCCATCCTCAGAGACAAAGGGGAGAGGGCAGGGGCTGGGGCAGGAGCTATATGAGGGGGGATTTGGGGGGTAAGGGGGACTGGTATTGGGATATAAATTGAATAAATAAATTAATGGGGGAAAAAAAGGATGCTCCTGGGCCAGCAAGATAGCTCAGTGGATACAGTGTCTGTTGTTAAGACTGATGACCTGAATTCTGTCTTGGGAACCCATGGTAGACAAAGAGAACTGACTTCTACAAGCTGTCCTTTGACCACCATATGAATTCTGTGACATGTGTGCACACTCTTACATACACGTGCTAAATAAATGTAATGTTTATATTATTATTTTGAGACAAGTCTCTGTATTACTGGCTGTCCTGGAACTCAGTGTGTAGACCACACTGGCCTTGAACTCAAGAAGATTCCCCACCTCTATTATAGTTGATTGTTTTTTCGAGATCAGGTTTCTCTATGTAGCCTTGGCTGTCCTATAACCCAGCCACTCTGTAGATTATGCTGGCCTTGAACTCACTGTCTACTTTTGCCTTCTCAGTGCTGGGATTAAAGGCATATATCACCACTGTCTGGCTATTTTGATTATTTTAAATTGTGTGTGTGTGTGTGTGTGTGTGTGTGTATGTGTGTGTCTGTACCTTGAAGGCAGAGTGTTAGGTTCTCCAGTAAATTACAGGCAGTTGTAAGCTGCCTGACGTGGGTGCTGGGAACTGAATTCAGGTCCTCTGCAAGAGTAATATGTGACTTAGCCACTGTGCTATCTCTTCATGCCCATAAACATAATTAAAAAGACAAGCTGGGTGGTGGTGGTGCTTAATCTTTAATCCCAGCTCTTGAGAAACTGAGGCAGGTGGATCTCTCAATTCTAGCCTAGTCTACAGAGTGAGTGCCAGACCAGCCAAGGCTTCATATGAGACCCTGTCTTTTGTTTTGTTTTGTTTTGTTTTTCAAGAAGACCCTGTCTTAAAAACCAACACAAGGGCCAATGAGATGGATCAATAGGTAAAGGCACCTGAGCACCAGAGTTCCTGGGACCCAAATAGAAGGAATGATTGTCTCCTTCTACTTGTCCTCTGACCATCTCATACTTGCCATAATGCACACATGCATGCATACGCGTACACTCATTGAATATAATGTAATAAAATATAAAATACATCAAAAATGAAACCAATCAACCAAAAACAACACCGGACTTTACCCTGGATGGGGTAGGGGTTGGGCAGGCTGGGTGAGCTGAATCACTATCCACAGGCCAGTCATTTCAATTTTTGGACTCAAACGTCTGAAGCTACTCACTAGTCTGGAAAATGTGGCTCACAGCACATAGATTAGGAGGGGCTTAGTTATCTTCTCCTATGGATTTTAACTCCCTGCCATTTTCATAATTAGAAAAAGAAGTGCTATTTTAGCATTGAGCTCCATTTCTTAAGCAAAACCAGAGTGAGTGGGCAGTGCTGGCCCCATGCCCTGTTCTACTTTGATCCTTGAGCTTGTGGCAGGCCTCTGGACAGAGCAGGGGACATAAGGCCAGGCTCCAACACTGTAAAATCAAACTCTGTGGGCCACAGGGACCGTCCAAACACAGTCAGTTTGACTTGAAAGAACTGTTCTTCACTCTCTCAAAGGGCGTGGCCAGGTGATGGGTGGAGCAGTCCCTAAATGGTAATGCCGGAACCAGGTGTGGGACCTGTGTAGGAGACTGATCAATTCTTTAGTATGGCCAGATCTGCTCCCTTAAGGTTCCCACTTACCCTTAAGTTGTTCTTGTGGCCTGGTGGGTATTCTCACATCTCATAGGCCTTTCTCCATTATCCCTTAAGAAAACTGAGGGAGTTTACTGCTTGGCCTGTCTGTGCCCTGCACTGTTCAGGCCATGTGCTTGAGAAGAGTGAGCATACTTTGTGCGTCTGGGATGGCACATACCAGACCTTTTCTTTTAGTAAGAACAGGCAGGTAAGAGTTAGCGTTTGCAGGGACATGGCCCTTAATTGTCACCCTTTCCTCTGGGGCCTAGAGAAACAATAACTGATTACTGCCACAACTCTATTGAGCCCCAACATCCTGACTAACTATGGGTTTGAATTGTATAATTGTGTTCTTTCAAAGGTATTTACAACAATTAACCAGGCAACCTGTCATTGTGACCTTACTTGGAAATAGGTCCTGGCAGATGTTGGCTACTATTCATCGGAAGAAAAATCAGAAACAGGCACAGACAGACTAGAAAAGGCCACATGAAAACACAGCAGAGATCATGATGGTCATAGGAGCTACAGATTGTAGGTAACCTCCAGATAGTTGGGAAGAGGCAGGGCAGCCCTACCCAGGTTCGGGAGCTTTAGCCTCCACAACTGTAAACCACTAACTTTCAGTTATTCAGTGTCTAGGAAACCAGCAATGGGGAAACCAGCTGTCTCAATCCAAAGGTAAAACTACCTGAGGATGAACACTTGGAGCTGGAATCCAGCTGAGTCTAGAAGGGTTTCAAGGAAGGCCTGGTGGGGCTTATCTGTGATCTCAGCTCTGGTATGTGTGAGAGCTGGAGGCCAGCCCTAGGCTACACAGTGAGACCCCCGTCTCCAAACAAAACAGGCGGAGGCTGCTGAGATGGCTAAGGGTAAGAGCACTTGCTCTTCCTACACAGGACTGGAGTTTGATTTCTAGCACCCACATGATGGTTCTCAACCCTCTTAACTCTATTTCTACACAGCCTCTTCTGACTTCTGCAGGTACCAGGCATGCGCGTGGTATAGTTACATACCTGAAGGCAAAGCAGTCAAACGCATAAAATTAAAAAATAAAAATAAGCAGCGGGAGAGGTGGCTGAGTGGTTAAGACTGTATACAGTTTCTACAGAGGGCCTCAGCTGAGTTCTCCACACCCACACAGGTGGTTGACAACAGCCCGTGACTCCAGCTTCAGATGGCAGCACGTCCGGCCCCCTCTGGCACCTTCACTCATATGTACATACCCACACATGTACACATAAAATAATTTTTTTTCTCAAGACAGAATTTTTCTGCGTTGACAGCCTTGGGTGTTCTGGAACAAGCTCTGTAGACCAGATTGGCCTTAAATTCACAGAAACTTGCTTGTCCCTGTTTGACAAATGCTGGGGTTAAAGGCATGCACTGCTAAACCTGGTTAAGAATAAATCTTTTTTAAAAAATTAGAAAAAGTAGTAGTCTCCCACCTAAGAGCTGGAAGAAGGTGTAGTTTTTCTGAATGACACCCAGTGGATGTTGGCTGTCTCAAGCGCTCTGATGGGTTGGGTTATCACCCTTGGAAGCATCTTTGGTGGAAGATGGGTCTACAGCTGTTCTGGGCCAGTGTTTTGTACCTGAAAGTGACAATCCAGTGACAGATACCTTAGGCCTCTGAGCCTGGACTCGTGAGAAGAGGATTTTTAGCCACATTTCTGTCCTGTGTAGTTTTTATCTGATAGGGACTCTAGGTAAATAGAAAAGCCTTACAGAGCTGCCCAAGAATCCAAGAGCATTCCTAGAGAATTCCAGTGGCCTTTGCCTGGGTGGGACCTCAGCTGGAGGCCTGGGGCAGTCACTTTTCAGTTTAGAAAGCAGAATGATCAGTTCTGGGGAGTTTGGGGGTAGGAGGTCCTTCAGTGGTTCTGCCTTGGTTCTGGGCCTTCCCCCAAGCCCCTTTTTGGAGTCGGGCCACCTGGGGCATGGGAGGAGGGGCAGCCCAAGCTGCATTTCCACTTGGAAGCTCTCTTTATTTGGCCTGGGACAGAGAAAGACTGGGGTCAGAGTGCACACATCTCCATGGAAACAGCAATGAGCCTGGCCCCTAGGGGACCCTGGGCGTAGTAGGGGGTCTCAGGTTTTTTTTTTTTTTTTTTTTTTTTTTTTTTTTTTTTTTTT
>JADRCD010178470.1:0-16616 GCA_019843815.1 Montemys delectorum
AAATAAATAAATAAATAAATAAATAAATAAATAAATAAATAAATGTAAAACCAAGCCAAACCAAATAAAAAAACAAGAACCAAACCACCATTTAAAAAAATAGAAATAAAATAATTCACAAGACAAACAAATCAAATTATAAGAACCAAAGAAGAAAAGGAGCCAAAGAAAAAAGCACAAAAAATCTATATAGATACTGAGATATGTGTTTGCACACACAACAATCCCGTAAAACCCTTAAAGCCCAAAACCTAATATATATGGAAAGGAACATATATATTTATGGAATAAAGTTATATCACAGTCTTCCTTCCAGCTCATCCCTGCTACTTTTGCTTAACCCTTTCATGTTTCCATGACTCTCAAGTTGATAGCCTCTTTTAATTTTTGAATAGTGTTTTCACATATATGTGTGTATACATACATATATTTACACATATACAACTGTTAAGTTGCACTTTTGTTATTAGTATGTTATTTGTATGTCAATTTTTGTTATTGGTATGAAAATGATTTCAAGGATGACAATTCTAGATTTGACAAGCAATAAGGGGGATCCTTCTTGCTAGAATCATTACTTCCATATCTAGTATGGAAGAACTTTTCCTAATGTGGATACTGAAAATTTCTCTTCCCATGTTAACTCATTCATTGAAAAGGATCTGTTACTGACACATATCTAGATAAGAACAACTTCTTATTAAATTCTAAGCATTATCCTTCTATACCTAGACAACAGTAGTTACCACATTTCATCAAAAATGTCCCTCTTTCCAATAAAAGGAAAACATCACATGAAACCACAACTGAACACACATCCTAGATTAGCAGTTCATGGGGATCCCAACACAAACTGATAAATCCATACTAGGTCCTACATCTATTGCTTAGGTAACTTTGCTGAAGATGAGTCAGGAATAGTTTCAAGCCAGAATATCATGAAGTCTGACTAATAGAAATAGCTACAAAAACAAGGCCAAAGCAAGGGCAGTATCAAGGGTCTTTTTTAGACAATTCTAAAATTAGGCATAGTGGCACATTTCATTCCAATTATAAATATATGTAATCTATAATGTAAACTTTATTTTTATACTTTTTTAAAATTGTTTTAAATTTGTTTTGACAATTTTATAAAATGAGAGAACTATTGTCATTTTTTACATGTGTAATGCAGGTTTTGATTAAATTAACTCTTTTTCTGTTTCTTCTCATAGCTCTTATTCCTTGTCTTTTTAAAGAAAATCTGCTGTCCCTCCTGTCCAGTCCTTTCTGATGGGACAGACTGCTAGCTAGTCTGCTCCCCTGAAGACACCACATCCTGAGGTATCCCAGGAGATCTGCTGCACTCAGAGCATTTGGTAAGAACCCTCCTGAAGTCACACAGCTGCAGCTGGGAGTTCAGGAGACATGGGCATCAACACCCAAAATCTCCACATGCCGAATACCACTTCACTTCTACCTGGTCCTTTTGGCTGGGATCTGTGAGCTAGTCTGTTCTCCTGAAGGTAAAACATCCTTAGACATCCCAGGAGATCTGCTGCATTCAAGGGTTCTGATACCACAGCCTGAGGCATCCCAGGAGATTCACTGCATTCAAGGTAACTGACACCATAGCCTGAGGCATTCCAGGAGATCTACTGAACAGGAGACAACTGACATTCCATCAGAACCATTGCACAAATGAGCAACTGACACCACAGTCTGAAGAGATCCCTGGGGTTGTGTGGCATGCAGGGCAAATGACCCAACAGACTAAAAGTCTCCCTGAAGTTCTGCTGCACACAGGAAACAGAAACCACAGTCCATGAACCATAAGCTCTTCTGAAGAAGAGCTTCACATAGAACAACAGCTTCCCTGTCCCTGTGAGACACACTCAGTTGGAAAATACAACAGGAGGCCTACTACAGCCAGGGCCACAGGCCTACCAGGAAAACTGAAGCAATCCAGAAACAAAAGAGGCAGCATCCAAACAGAACCACCCAGACCAGCAAACAGCATGGATAACCAGTTGGTAAGAGGCAAGTGCAAGATCATACACAATATAAGCCAATATACATGAGCATCATCAGAATCCAGTTCTCCCACCACAGCAAACCCTGAATACAACAAAACACCTGAAAATCAGGAAGCTGACCTAAAAATCCTATCTCATGAAGATAATAGAGTCCTTTAAGGGGGATATAAATAACTCACTGAAAGAAATACAGGAAAACACAGGTAAACAGGTAGAAGTCTTTAATAAGGAAACAAATAAATCCCTTAAAGAAATTCAGGAAAACACAATCAAACAGATCAAGGAATAAATTGAATAAAGAAGTCCAACACCTAAAAGTAGAAGTAGAAATAACAATTAAAAAAATCACAAATAGAGGCAATCCTGGAAATGGAAAACCTAGGGAAAAGGCCAAGAATTACAGATGTATCACCAACAGAATAGGAGAAATAGAAGAATGTCAGGTGAAGAAGATGACATAAAAGAGATTGACAACAACTGTTAAAAAAAAAAAAAACTCAAAACATAAAATATTCCTAACCCAAAACATCCAGGAAATTCAGGACACAAAGAATAATTGGAATACAGGAGAATGAAGATTCCCAGTTCAAAGGACATGAAAATGTCTTCAACAAAATCATAGAAGAAAACTTCCCCAACCGAAAGAACAAGATGGCCATAAAGGTACAAGGAGCCTATAGAACCCAAATAAATGGGACCAGAAAAGAAAATCTGATTGTCACATAATCACCAAAACATTAAATGCACAGATCAAAGAAAGAATATTAAAAACTTCAAGGAAAAAGGGACAACTAACATACAAAGGTAGACCTATCAGAATTACACCAGACTTCTCAACAGAGACTATGAAAGCAGGAAGAGCCTGGTCAGAGGTCAGGCCAACTGTAAGAGAATAGAAATTATTCCCAGCAAAACTCTCAGTCAACATAGATGGAGAAACCAAAATATTTCAGGACAAAATGAAATTCAAAAATATCTATGTACCAACCCAGCCCTAAGGAGGATCCTGGAAGGAAAACTCCAACACAAGGAAGGTAGCTGCACCAAAGAAAGGACAAGATATTAAGCACATAAAGCCACCTAGAAAAATAAACATAACAGGAACCAACAGCCATCTGTCTTTAGTATCCCTCAATATTAATGGACTCAAAAAAAAAAAAAAAAAAGACATAACCTAACAGAGTGGATATGCAAACAAGATCCAGCATTTTGCTACATATAAGAAACATGCCTCAATAACAAAGACAGTCACTATTTCAGATAAAAGGTTGGAAAAAGGTCTTCAAGGCAAACGGTCCCAAGAAAGAGACTGGAGTTGCCATCCTAATATTCAATAAAATAAACTTTCAACCAAAAGTTATCGAGTGATGAGGAAGGACATTTCATATTCATCAAAGGGAAAATCCACCAAGAGAAGTCTCAATTCTGAACATCTATGACCCAAATGCAAGGGCACCCACATTCATAAAAGAAACTTTACTAAAGTTCAAAGCACTCATTGAGCCCCACACAATAACAGTAGGAGTCTTCAACACCCAACTCTCAGCAATGGACAGGTAAAGGAAACACAAACTAAACAGAGGCACAGTGAAACTAATAGAGGTTATAAAGCAAGTAGATTTAGCAGATATCTACAGAACATTTTACACTAAAACAAAAGAATACGCCTTCTTCTCAGCACCTCACAGTACTTTTTCCAAAATAGACCATGTAATTGGTCACAAAACAACCCTCAACTGATACAAGAAGATTGAGATACTCCTTGCATCCTATCATATCACCATTGCCTAAGTCTGGTCTTCAATATCAGCAAAAACTACAAAAAGCCCACATACACCTGACAACTAAACAATTCTCTATTCAACAATAAATTGGTCAGGGAAGAAATAAAGACGGAAATTAAAGACTTTCTGGAATTTAATGAAAACATTGATACATCATATCCAAACTTATGGTACACAATAAAAGCAATGCTAAGAGGAAAATTCATAGCACTAAATGTCCTAGTGAAGAAACTGGAGAAATACTACACTAGTAACTTAAAGCACACCTGAGAGCTTTAGAACAAAAAGAAGCAAATACA
Organism: Montemys delectorum; assembly: GCA_019843815.1. Taxonomy (NCBI): domain Eukaryota; kingdom Metazoa; phylum Chordata; class Mammalia; order Rodentia; family Muridae; genus Montemys; species Montemys delectorum. The sequence continues at coordinate 4,099 of JADRCD010178470.1, forward strand.
CAGAAGATGAGTAGACAAAAGGAAATGGTCAAACTCAGGGCCCAAACCAACCAAATAGAAACGAATAGAATAATACAAAGAATCATCATAATCAAAAGCAAGTTCTTTGTGAGAATCAACAAGATAGATAAACCCTTACCTAAACTAACTTATGGACCCAGAGATGGTATCCAAATTAACAAAATCAGAAATGAAAAGGGAGATATAACAACTAATCTAGAGGAAATTAAAAAAAAAAATCAGATTCTACTACAAAACCCTATAGTCAACAAAACTGGAAAGTCTAGATGAAATGTATGGTTTTCTAGACAGATACCACATACCAAAGTTAAATTAAGAGCAGGTCAACTATCTAAACAGACTCATAACCCTTAAGGAAATATAAGAAGTCATTGAAAACCTCCTAACCGAAATAAAGCTCAGGGCAGACAGATTTAGTGCAAAATTCTATCAGACTATTAAAGAAGAACTAATACCAATATTCCTCAAACTATTTCATAAAGTAGAAACAGAAGGAATACTACTTAATTCATTTTATGAAGTCACAATTATTCTGATACTGACCACACAAGGAGCTAACCAAAAAATAGAAGTTCAGACTAATCTCACTTATCAATGTTGATACAAAAATACTCAATAAAATTCTTGCAAAATGAATGGAAGAACACATCAATGCAATCATTCACTACAATCAAGTAGGCTTTATCTCAGGGATGAAAGGTTGGTTCAATATAGGCAAATCTACTAAAGTGACCCACTATATAAACAAACTAAAAAAAAAAATCACATGAAAATCTCCTTAGATGTAGAAAAAGCATTTGACAAAATACAATACCCCTTCACATTAAAAGTGTTAGAGAGATCAGGAATTTAAGGGCCATCCCTAAACATAGTAAAAGCAATTTACTGCAAACTAACAGTCAATATCATAAGAAATGGAGAAATACTTGAAGCAATCCCATTAAAATCAGGGACAAGACAAGGATGACCACTCTCAACATATCTATTCAATATAGTACTTGAAGTGCTAGCTAAAACAATAAGACTACAAAAAGAGATTGGATACAAATTGGCAAAGAAGAAATAAAGGATCACTATTTGCAGATGATATGATAATATACATAAGCCACCCCAATAACTCTACCAGAGAACTTCTCCAGCTAATAAACAACTTCTGGAAAGTGGTAGGATATAAAATTTACTCAAGTAAATGAGTAGCCTTCTTTTATACAAATGATAAACAGGCGGACAAAGAAATTAGGATAACAACTCCCTTCAAAATGTCCAAAAATAATATAAAATATCTTGAGGATAATTCTAACCAAACAAGTGAAAGATCTATATAACTATAATTTCAAGTCTCACAAGAAAGAAATTGAAGAAGATCTTATAAAATGCAGAGATCTTCCATGCTCATTGATTGCCGGAATTTAACATAGTCAAAATGGCTATCCTACCAAAGGCAATCTACAGATTCAATGCAATCCCCATCAAAATCCCAACACAATTCTTCAAAGACATGGGAAAACAATTCTAAATTCATCTGGAAAGGCAAAAAACCCATAATAGCTAAAATAATTCTTAAAAATAAAAGAGAGGCTGAGGGAATCACCATTCCTGACCTCAAGCTCTATTACAGAGCAATAGTGATGAAAACAGTACGGTACTGGTACAGAGACAGACAGGTTGGGTAATGGAATAGAATTGAAGACCCAGAAATAAAACCATGCATTTATGCACACTTGATCTTTGACAAAAAAGCCAAATATATCCAATAGGGGGGGGAAAAGCATCTTCAAAAAATGGCCCTGGTCTTCGTGGCTGTCAGTATGTAAAAAATGAAAATAGACCCATATTTGTCATCTTGCACAAAGCTCAAGTCAAATTAGATCAAGGACCACAACATAAAACCAGATACACTGAATCAAATAGAAGGGAATGTGGGGAACATCCTTGAACTCATTGGTACCAGGAGAAATTTCCTAAACCGAACTCCTTTGGCTCATGCTTTAAGATCAAGAATTGATAAATGGGACCTCTTGTGTCTCAAGACAGGTTTAGGGATGGAGCCAAGAGTGGGAGAAAGAGAGTGCTAGTGACTCAGAGGATCAGGTTATACTAGTATTTATTCATAAAACAAATAGAAAGTGAAGTGGGATCCCATTAATTCACACACTCACTTCACTCACCTCCAGTCTGGCATATATCTTAGCCTGGCATTGATGGCTGTGCAGGCAAGGCCCACAGCATTTCCAGCTGTGCTTCAGATCTCAGTTTGAGCCTTAGTCCAGAGTTGGGGTGTCTGGAATTGGTGGACTGGCTTCGGGGTTGAGCTGGTCTCTACCCAAATAGTCTCTGTGGGCCCCAGGATCTGGGAAAGTTGAAGTTGCCAGACCAGAGCTTTTAAGTCTCTTTCAGCTCAGGCATTCAGCATCATTTTATCTGGCATTTAGCCTCATCACCTCCATTCACACACCCCTGTCTTGATTTCCATTCTAACCTTTTAGCCAATCAAAATTGAGGAGTTCACTTAGTCAGGACACTTACCTTATCCCATTTCACACACACATACTCTGGGCTGGGTTACACGGGTCATTTCTTTTATATTGCTTACATTTATTCTTTACACTCATGAAAATGTTAAGCATCTGTAAGGCAAATAAGACAAATGTAACCTATGGACTGGGAAAAAAAATCTTCACTAACCCCACATTCGATAGATGACTAATATCCAAAGTACATAAAGAAATCAAGAAGCTAACCACCAAAATAACAAACAAGCAAAAAATGGGGTATAGAACTAAACGTAGAAGTCACAACAGAGGAATCTCAAATGGCTGAGAAGTACTTCAAGAAATGTTCGATGTCATGAGTGATCAGACAAATGTAAATCAAATGACCCTGAGATTCCACCTTACACCAATCAGAAAGGTGAAGATTAAAACTTCAAGTGACAACACATGTTGGCAAGGTGGGGAGAAAGAGGAACACTCCTTCATTGCTGGTAGGATTGCAAACTGGTATAACTCCCCTGGAAATCAATCTGGAGCTTCTCAGAAAATTGGAAATAGATCTACCTGAAGACCTAGCAATATCATTCTTAGAAATATACACCAAAGATGCCCTACCATGCCACAGGGCACGTGTTCCACTATATTCACTGTGGCCTTACTTGTGAAAGCCAGAAGCTAAAAACAACCCAGATGTCTCATGTCAGAAGAACAGATACAGAAAATGTGGTTCATTACACAAAGGAATACTACTCACCTATCAAGAACAAGGACATCCTGAGTTTGCAGACAAATAGATGGAACTAGAAAATATCATTTTGAGTGAGGTAACTCAGACCAAAAAGTACATGCATGTTATGTACTCACTAATAAGTGATATTAGCAAAAAAAAAAAAAAAAAAAAGAAAAGAAAAAGAAAGTACAGAAATCCCAAGATACAGTTAACAGAAAGCACTTAGGTGGCAGACGAAAATAACCAAAAAGGTAGAGGGAAGGAGGCATCTGGGAGGGAAAGGGGACTGGTGGGCTTGGGGATAGGGAAACCTGATCTGGTATTGGGTGGGGGGAAAAGACTGTAGCCCTGAGGGCCAGCAGAAATAATGGAAACAGACAACCTCAGGAGGTATGAGGTTGGGAGGACTCTCCAGAATGTACCAGAGGCCTGAGAGGTGAGAGAATCTCAGGACTCGAATGGAGGGACCCTAGGTGAAATGCCCTGTAGTTGGGAGAGGGAACTTGTAGAGCCCACCTCCAGCAGAAAGACAGGGCATTGAGTGAGATGCCAAACCCATCCCACAATCAAAACTCTGACCCATAATTGTTACTGTCTGAAAGAACTGCAGGCATGGAAATGGAGAGGAGCCTGAGGAAAAGAAGGTCCAATGACAGGCCCAAAGTGGGATCCAGCTCACAGGGAGGCCCCAAGGCCTGACACTACTACTGAGGCCAATGGAGCGCTCACAAAAAGGGACCTAGCATGACCTAACTCTGGAAGACTCAACAAGCAGCTGAAAGAGTCAGATGCAGATATTTGCACCCAACCAATGGTCAGAAGCTGCTGAACCCTGTGGTTGAATTAGACAACATCTGGAAGAATCTGAGGAGGAGGGCAACCTTGTAGGAGGACCAGCAGTCTCAATTAACCTGGACCCCCAAGATCAATCAAACACTGGACCACCCACCAGGGAGCATTCATCAGCTGATTTGAGTCCCCCAACATACATACAGCAGAGGACTGCCAGGTCTGGAACCAGTCAGAGAAGATGTATCAATCTCTCAAGAAACTGGAGGCCCTAGGGAGTTTAGAGGTCTGGTGGGTTTAGAGGTAGGCAATAGGGACATCCATGTGGAGACAGGGACTCGGGGAGGAGGTATGGGATGTGGAACAGTCAGAGGGTAGACTGAGAGTGGAATAAATTATCACTTGTAAAAAACAAAAGAGTAAAATTAAAAAAAAAAAATCCAAATGCTTTTTTAAAAATTGTCTTGAACACCTAGAGTGCTGTGGTTTGCCACAACACATATGTACCACTATCCACAGCTATGAAAATGGTATCATTTATGCAACCATTCTCACTTTACTAGACTGATTTTTATAAATACTTGCTCTAGTTTGGTTTCTTTCTCTGTGATAAATAACATGATCAAAGTCAATTAGAGGAAGAAGAAGTTTAATTCACCTTGAGAATTACTGTTCATCCCTGAGGAAAGTGAACTGAGGAATTCCAACAGAAACCATAGAGGTTTATTTACATACGCTTATAGGTTCTCTCACTGGGGCATGCTTAGCTGGTTTTTTAAATACAATCCAAACACAGCTGCTTACAGATAGTACTATTCCTGCTCAACTGGGACTTTCTAGATTAAATAACAATCATGACCCAGGCAAACATAAAGTTATTCATGTCAATCTGATCTCAGAATTTTTTCCTAGTATTTTTATCTTTCTAGTACTCTTAATTATGATGAGTTGAAATTTTAACTAAGTAGCATATATTATAGCATAAATTTCTTTTGTCTATTTGCTTAAAATATTTGAATATAAAACATGGCAAACAGGAAAACTCTCACATACACTATCTTTTTGTTTAAATCTTTCTGGAAATAGTATAAGTCAGATATTTTGAAAAAAGCATGGAGAGTTCAATACAGTCATTGTTTTAGTTGAAAGAATTTGAAAAATAAAAATATCATTTTGTATATATCAAATTATCTTTTACTTGTGTTACCTGTATTTGAAATCTAAGGGCCAAGAAAAATCTACCAATTAAGCTCTGGCATTGCTGACATATCTCTTTCTATATTTTTTCCTTGTGTCTGAGTGTTTGTTACCTCTCCCTCCTTCCAGTAGTATAAACTTATTCTGCTGTTTTGAACATAGCATGCTGATTTCCTCTATCGAGTCTAATGTCCCTCTATCTCTATGCACACTTAACAGCTATCCCAAAGTGTTCCAATGACTCATGTCTGATATTCAAGCACTTCAGAAACTTAGATAGGAGAATTATGAGTTTGAGGGAAGGCTTAGGGGGCAATGTATATAGAAAATGTACTATAGTCAAAACAATCATAATATTTTTTCCAGTATAACATACTTAGTATAACGAAGAAACTCTTTTTGCTTTTATACTCTATAATTATTGTATGTACTCTCATCTTTTGATAGTTTTAGGACTATATTTATTTATAGTTTGCTTTTTATGAACCTGGTAATTTCTATGTGAAAATAATTTAATAGTGAAAGAAATACCTATATATAAGAAAACTGTGTAGGAATAATGAACAAATTTCAAATCCTACATCTTTGTCTTGAGAAGGCTCTCTTGCATATCAAATTATATTTATTGTCATAGTTTATATTCTTAAATTCTAATTTCCTACCACATTTTAATTTAGAATTTGTGGAAAACACAAATTAGGGGTTTACTAAGCAGAAATTATACTAGATTATGCATTATTTAAAACGGCACTCGAGGATAATTGCATGAAAACTGGGTAAATTGAAAAAGTAATTACCCTAACATAATTATTTGTAACTGATATCACTTTTGATGAATTAGATGCTCTAACAATAATTTCCATGTTGTTATTATTTTCTGAATACATCATTATTTCATACAGAACAGGTATTATTTATATACTTTGAAGTCAGTAATTCCACCAGCAGTGCCTATATCATCAGTCCCTGAATAATAGCCACATTATACGCTTAGATAAGTATGGTGTAATTAAGTTTTTGCTGAACTAAAGGTTCAGTTTAGAAAATAGTTTGTTTATCCATTGCCAAACACTTTAATGTATTAATTGCCTATCACTGCATAACATTAAAAAATTTTAAAGATCTTATATATTTGTAAATATTCAAATTAATTGTAATGATAGATATGTTTACATATTAAAATAAATCTTACTTTAAATTTCATAGAAATATAACAAAAATAAATTAAAAATATTATTATTGTAAGATAAAGTTATTTTGAGCATTCTTGAAATTTTAAATATTGAACAAGTAATTATATTTTATTTTATCATGTGAAATCTAAGTGATAAACCATGAAACATTTATTTTCTCAAAATATGATGCAAGATAACAATTTTTGAATTATATTTATTTTGGATACATAGGAAAGTAAAAAAATTAGAATACATCTTGTTATTTTAGTATTTTCTTAGTAAATGTTTATTCTTATATACAGAAAATGTACAATTATGTCAGTCTATGTTGTAGGTCATAGTTCAAAGCCTCAAACCAGTATGCTACATTTAAAACATCCTAGGACAGAATGTCTTCATCAGAATGATAAACAAAAGAATTTTGAACATAAGCTAGTGAGGAACTTGTAGAACTTTATAGAAATACTTATTACAATATGGGTGATAATAGTGTTTTGAGCAATAAAATATCTTTGGTGGTAGGGTGTTGTAAAGAATAGAAAGTGAGCCAGTCCCAGGACACCCAGAGGAAGCTCCACTCCCAGGTGCTCTAACATGCCCAGGCTCAGAGATGAGGAAGACACAACATCTGTCCCAACACAGGGAGTAACTGGGACCAGCAGGACCCAAACACGGAGGAACTCCACCAGCTCAGTGGCACTGGTTCCTTCCTGTCTGTCTGGGCTGGTGCTCTGAGCAGACTTTGGGTGCAGCCAGTCCCACAAAATCCACAGGAAGCTCTACTCCTGGGTACTCTAACAAGCCCAGGATGCCAGGATCCCAGAATCACAGGACCAAAGAGACAGTTTGACTCTTAGGAGGTCTGACATAACCAGGATCACAGGAAGGACATGCTCCAGACAGATTTATCAAGGTTAGGTAGTACTAGAGATAACAAGATGACAAGGGGGAGGGAAGTGTAAGAATATAAGCAACACAAACCAAGGTTACTTGGCATCATCAGAACCCAATTCTCCCACCATAGCAAGTCCTGGAAACACCATTACACGGGAGAAGCAAGATTCAGATATAAAATCACTTCTCATGATGATGATACAGGACTTTAAGAAAGACATAAACAACTCCCTCAAAGAAATACAGGAGAACACAGGAAATCAACTAGAAGCCCTTAAAGAGGAAACACAAAAATTCCTTAAAGAATTACAGGAAAACACAATCAAATGGGCAAAACAAATGAACAAAACCATCCAGAATCTAAAAATGGAAATAGAAACAATAAAGCAAACCAGAAAGAGAGACAATCCTGGAGATAGAAAACCTAGGAAAGAAATCAAGAGTCGTAGATGCAAGCATCACCAACAGAATACAAGAGATAGAAGAGAGAAACTCAGGGGCAGATAACACCATAGAAAACATTGACACAACAGTCAAAGAAAATGCAAAAAGCAAAAATCTCCTAACCTAAAATATCCAGAAAATCCAGGAGGCAATGAGAAGACCAAACCTAAGGTTTGGTATAGGTATAGAAGAGAGTGAAGATATCCAATGTAATGGGCCAATAAATACCTTCAATAGAATTATAGAAGAAAACTTCCCTATCCTAAAGAAAGTGATGTCTATGAACATACAAGTAGCCTTCAGAACTCCAAATAGAATGGACCAGAAAAGAAATTCTTCCTGTCACATAATCAAAATACCAAATGCACTAAACAAAGAAAGAATTTTAAAAGCAATAAAGGAAAAAGGTCAAATAATATATAAAGGCAGAATTACAATAGACTTCTCACCAGAAACTATGAAAGCTAGAAGATTCTGGGCAGATGTCATACAGACTCTAAGAGAACAAAAATGCCAGTGGGCTACTATACCCAGCAAAACTCTCAAGTACCGTAGATGGAGAAAACAAGATATTCCATGACAAAATGAAATTTACACAATATCTTTCCACAAGTCCAGCCCTACAAAGGATAATAGATAGAAAATACCAACATAAGGAGCAAAACTACACCCTAAAAGAAGCAAGAAAGTAATCTTTCAACAAACCCACACAAACCTAATTCCACCTCTTACAACAAAAATAACAGGAAGTAACAATTACTTGTTTTAATATCTTAATATGAAAATTAATATTACCAACATATCCTAATCGATTGAAATCCAAAAATATGAGGAATTAGAAATTTGTTGATTATTATCCAATGGTCTCTCTAATTTGGTAATTGGAGAAATAGGTCCAATATTGTACCATCTATATACACTTTCAGCTTGTTTGTATGTGACAGTGTCTTGCTGTGTACCACATAATGGTCTTGAAATCTTGCTTCTCCTATTTCAGCCTCTATATAGTAGTATTGTTTATTTCATGTTTTTATACTACACTATGGTTTTCAGAACAGGTTACATATTTCAAAAGTATTTATATACCCAAAAGAAACATAGATGATTAATTAGGGAGGTTGCTTGTAAGAGAACAACAAAGAGTGGGGCTGAATGCTTTGCTTGATGTTTGTAACTATTGTATCAAATTTGAAGAAGAGGACTTTATAGGTTACTCTTTCTCTGAAGAAGAGAACTTTGTTACTCTTTCTCTGAGATGAATGCTTTTCCAAATTATCACAGCTAATGAAACAGATTCTTACCTTCACCTAATGTCAGTGCCACTCTCTAAGCAGAGCCATTGTTCATTGAAACAGTTGGTGAATGACTTCATGGATAGACCATCTTAATACACACACCATTTCTTTTTTTTTTTTTTTTTTTTTTTTTTTTTTTTGGAAGCATTTATATTTACTCTGGCATCATTTCTCATTTACAGGATTCTTTTAAAAGTATGGAAGCTCTCTTGTATAGAAAACCTGAGGACATGATTTTTAAAACCTCGCCTTTTGGAGGAGAAAATGGGAAGGGGAAAATGTACGTGTAAATGTAAGACTATTCACGACTTTATTGTTTTTTTTCTACTAGAATTTATTCTGTTGCTGCTCTCACCAAACAATTCATTTTTGACTGTTTAAATAGTTGATCACTAGAGTCATAAGAATATTAGCCACACACCATTTCTTAAATGAATGTAGCCTGTTCTCTGTGGGCTGAGAATAAAATCACTCACTCAAGTCAAATAGCTTTGACCATAGCAGGAAGTCTGTACCCAAAAATCGTGCCTAAAATTCATTCCTTGGTGCAGCAGAACTGTCAACTCTCAGCTTAGCTACGATAGAGGTAAAATCCTTTGGTGATTTGAGGGTCATTGAAGTACAGCCTTATTACAATGAAATCCAATGTGTAAAAATTGTTCTTATTTTGGGCTTGTACCACAGTAAGAGCCAAAGTGTTAAGCTCTACTAAATACAAAACAAACAAACAAACAAACAAAACGACTTTATGTATTTATGTTCATTTAAAAAATACTAGTAGTGATATATTATTTTAAAATGTACAGTTATTATGTTTGGAGTTACTTAAAATTTATATTGAGAAAAACGTATGTATTTTCAGTATTGCTGTAGACAAGCATCTACATAAGACTTAAATTGATTGTTGTTTTATATCAAACAACTTTTATAATACTCATTTTTATTGTTATAATATTTTATAAATTTTAAAGAATATGACAAAAAAGGTATTGTAGGTATTAAAGGAGTCTCTGTGAGGAGCTGGGGTTCAAAAGGGAAACAAGAATGTGATTTAATTCTATTTACTTAAAATGTTTTTCAATGTTAACAAATTCAGATAAATTGAAATCATGTAACTTTTCTCATCATAATGCAATAAAACTTAAATCAATAAAAAGATAAAAAAATAATAGAAAGTCACCATGGCAAACATTTGTTCAGTTTAACACATGGATATTTATCCCAAAATATGTTTATTTAAAATGGTGCGACGTACCTGAGAATTTTTTTTATTCTTCCTAGTCAGATATTTTCTCTGCCATTATATTTTGTGATGTATAATTCTCTTTAGTCCCTTAGTAATATAGCACGAATTATACCCTTGGTGATTTTCAAGCCACTACATTTAAAACTATTTATGTCACTGTCTCCTATTATTTGAAACCTACATTAACTTCAACTCATTAACATATCTATTCACTCTCTCCTAATATTTTAGATTTAAGGATATAATCTATATTTTACTTTCAGTTGATTTGAAAAAAATCATTAAGAGAATGTTTTGATTTTGAACAATAACTTATTTATTGAATGACAGTCATTTATTAGTTTCTACAAGTATCCAAAGACTTCAATAGGCTTTGCATTAATATTTCTGTTTAATGGGTCAATGACATAGATGACTTCAGAACAGATGCACGCAAAGAAACACAGATAATAGAGCAGAGAAAATATGACTTTATTAAAACCCATTTTACTTATTAGATTTATTGTCAACTTGATGCAACCTAAAATCCCTTGGTTAGGAGAAACTTCAAATAAAGAATTATGTAGATCAGAGTGATATGTTCACATATTTAAAGAATGGTCCTGATTGGTAATAAGTTGGAGTTAGTCCAGCTGACTATGGATGTGATCTATGGTCAGTTGGTCCTGGGGTACATAAGAAAGCAAGCTGACCAAAGAGAGTAATAGCATTCTTCGATGGTTTTATATGTATTCATATCCTAATGAAATACTCCCTCCCCAAGCTTCTTTTGGTCAAGGTTTTTATAACAGGAACAAAATGAAAACCAGAACCCAAGAACCCCAGGTGATTATACAGCAAATGTGTTCATGATGGGAATGAATGTGTACTAAATGTAGTAAGCTTCAGGTTTTATCAAACATTGCACATTAATATAATTATTGGCTTATGTTCTGACATTCTAACATTAGTTAGGCTAATGATAATCATCATACATACACAAATACTTAATATTAAAAAGTCTGAGATTCATATTATTTATTTTCTTACAAGTGTAAAAGAAAATACAATATAGATATAATTTCCTTTCTGAGACCTAATACTACATTACACTCCAGCCTTTAATATTATGAATATGTATTACATGTTTAGTCAGTATAATCAAGCCATTTCTTTCTGGATGTACATTACAAATCATTATGTATAGCTATTTGTGTGAGTGTAGAATATTATTTGAATATTTTTAGTGAAGCATGCATTATTCTCATTTAGTTTACCACAGTAATTAGTATGAAAACCCTGTGATTTCTCATATTAACTATCTGACTTCATTTGAAAGTCAAGATGTTATAATTCATCTCAAAATTATAGACACTTTTTGTAAACACTATATTATGATGATAGTTGGAAACACTAACTAGATGAGTTTTACAGAAATCTGCTTTTCTGTCAGCATATTGCAAATATGGAGAGAAAACCATCATGTTTCATGCGTTTGAGAACTCAACTAAGATGATAATAAATTTTAAGCCTTGGTTGTATGTTGTGTTATAGGTGTTTTCAATTGGAACTGGGAAACACCCAGGTAGTTATTATCCATAATATACCAATTGTAGATTTCTATGGTACTCTCTATATTCTGAAAAATGAATTTTCTTCGAGGAGTGAGGGTATATTTATATAAAGTATAAATAATTAGATTACATGTAGGAATTATAAGAAATTCCTTATATTAATTATAAGAATTGTAAGAAAGCATAAATATTATGTTCTCCTCAGAGGTGGATGAACTCAAAAGTAATTGGAGACTATTTAGGTTCACAATATAAAGCATGGATCCTTCTTTACCTGAATTTAAGCTCTGTTAAGATTGCTATCAGTTGCCTCTAAATACAAATATCATCATTATACTGTTGACAATATCTTTTTGTGACTGTCATTGTTAGGTTCAGAGACCTTTCATCTGAGTAGAAGTATTAATTTCTGTACTTCATTGAAAGCTTGCATAGTACCTTCAACATTTTGATATATATACATATATATATCATAATATATATGTAATATATAAATATATAATATATAAAATGTATAAATATATAATATATAAAAGCTCTATAGATCTAAAAATGAGATAACTGACTTTTAGCTTTGGCAATTAGTGCTGTCTTATTCCTTTATATGTCTTCAGAAATCATAATCATTTCTTCTCCTTCTTCTTCTTCTTCTTCTTCTTCTTCTTCTTCTTCTTCTTCTTCT
>JADRCD010178472.1:0-10303 GCA_019843815.1 Montemys delectorum
GCAAGACAAATGCAGAAATCTGTTATTTTTAAGCAAAGAGTATACCACATCTTATCTAGGTCCTTTTCCTCTACAAGAAAGATGCTCCAGGTTACCTTAAATATGAAATTAAGTCCAAAACAGAGAAAAAAGACAAGACATGGGCTTGAAAGACAAGGGAGTGAAAGAGAAATGGAGTATGTAAGTTCATTCAAAAGTGTTTAAGTGACAGGTCTAATCTCCCAGTGTGAGGAGAAACAGGAAAGAAAAGAGCCAGTGGGTATCAAACTCACAGTGCATGTTCTTGTTCACCAGTACCAGGATTATCCCAGTGAACTCAAGCCAAATATCCATGACAGTAATTAGCTCTAGTACTTTGACAGATCATTATGAGCACATTAGCAGGGCATTAGTGAGAATTACCCATTTTTCACACATCGATTAGATGCCATGGTTGGATCATTACTCTACTGGTACCTAATAGCAGTATTCTAACTAGCACATTGGGTTTTTTTGTTTTGTTTTGTTTTTGTTTTTGTTTTGTTTTGTTTTCCTTCGGATGAGCTCTGTACCTGTTAACCTACACGAAACCACGTAAAGTGATTTTGTTAAACTAAATAAGGTACAAACACATTTCACATCTCCAGGAAGAAATTCATTAATCAAGGAAGAGAATCACTTGGCTCATCTCTGCCCCACAATGTAAACTAACCTAGTGTCTTTCTCTGCCTACAGGAGCATGCCCAGTAGTCTACTGGATGAAAAAAAACCATCACAGCCATAATCCTGCAGATGATTTTCAGCTCCTTCCTCTTCTTCTCTTACCTCACAAACCAACTCAGGATGAAGTCACTTTTCTCATTATTGCTATTATTCTGAGAAATAATATTATTACTTTTACATTTTATCTTTGTCAGACTCCAATCCCTTGGCTCGATTTCTTTGTAAAGTAGAGTCATCTAAAAAATTCCAAAGGCATACACGGCAAAGACATACTGAACTACTGCCTGCACCCAACCCAGTGGACACAGAATTTTTAGGAGCAGCACTGGGGAATCTACTTGTTTAAGGTTGCAGGTGAGTCTGATGCCTAATGAGGTTGGTAATACTGCATTCTTGAATATGTATTTCAGGCTCATTAACATACAGCACAGTGAGGTGTTGTACAAGGAGTGGAGAAGTTAACCCTGCAGTTGAATTATGCTCAATACTGAGGACAGACAGGTTATGCATTATTTTTACTACATGTGAACAATCTAAAAATCCTAAGCAGAAAAAAGGTAACTGAGGGCGAGCTTTGTGATTTTTTTTTTGTCTCCCTTTCTTACATATTCCCACCTTTCCACCCACATGGAAAACACACGTGCTTTTGAGCCACATATTTTAGAAGGTATGATTCGTTTATACTGTTTTTCTGAGTGATATGAGTTTTATATTTTCTTAATCGAATGAAGTCCAGAATAAACACCCAAGGCTAAACTCTAGCCTTCCTTTTTTGCATGTTTATTTGCAAAAAGGCATATGTCAAAATAGCACTGGCTAGGAGACATGAAATGAATTATTGAGGTGATTTTCAGACTAGCGGGGGTGTGTGTACGCCATGATCTAGCTCCTTGTATTGCCACAGAACACTCAAGAAGGAATGATGAAAAGACAAAACGAAGGACCCAGAAGGTATCATGAAAAATCTTGTTTACATAACCTTCCAGAGAACCAAAAAATTGAAATGAGCAACACATATTTGGCCAAGATATTTCCTGGCTCATGTATTTCAACAGTCCTCATATGGGAAAGTTGGCAGGATTCCTTTTCATTTTCTTCAAGTTCCCATGTGTTATTACTTTACGAGGCACCCAATAGAAGGGAGTGAGGTGTACCCTACTTGATGCCAGCAGGGGAAGGCGGAGCCTTGCATTCTAGGAATTTATTTATTTTTATCATTACCACTACTTGAGAACACTCGTAAAAAAGCAAGAAATATAGTAAATGTTACTTCATCAGAGCCAAATTGAATTTCACATCAAAGAAAGTTGCTGTATAGGGAACTTTCAGTCTATCCAGCTCGGCAGGAGTACTCCCACTGTCTGTATACCTCTTAAATTGGAAATTTAAGGACTCATACAGGTTTCAGGCTATGTTTCTCATGATATTCAAAGACACTTGCAATTCTCCTTACATTTTATGATCATCTTAATGTTGCTGTTTATTTTTAGTAAACAAAATATCTAGTTTCATTGGCGAATCTCTGTGGAGCATGTATTTTTAAAATTAGTAAATGTTTTGGGTTCAGTTTATTGTAATGTTTTTATATAAAAAATAAGCAAAGGAGATTAGTTTTGGTGGTTTTCTAAATATATGTAAGTTGTAACTTTTGAAAATGTATAAAATTAGGCTATGAATAATTACATCATTGCTATTAATTAAAATACTACTACTACTACTACTACTGCTACTCTCTACAATTTTTCTACAATTTACTTTGGGCCAGAGAATAGGCTAGTGGCCTTACATCAATTATTTTACTGAAACCACAAAGGTTTCAGAATTTGAGGAGGATTTTGCTGATCTCTATATCATTTTATAGATGAGAAAGCCTACTCTAACAAAGAGCCAAGGTCACAAGGTAAGGAAACCTGTAGAGGCTGTAACCCATTTAATTTTGAACCCTCTAAGCTGGTAGCAAAAAGTTAGTACTAGTATCATACTAGATATTGTGGCAGAGAGCATAAGTTCATGAAATGTGGGTCATAAGAGTAAGAGGAGGTATTCTGTTCCCCCTTCAAAGAAGGACTGAAATATCCACACTTTGGTCTTCCTTCTTCTTGAGCTTCATGTGGTCTGTGAGTTGTATCTTGGGTATTCTAAATTTCTGGGCTAATATCCACATATCAATGAGTGCATGCCATGTGTGTTCTTTTGTGATTGGGTTAACTCACTCAGGATGATATTTTCTAGTTTCATTTGCCTAAGAACTTCATGAATTCATCGTTTTTAATAGCTGAGTAGTACTCCATTGTGTACTGTATCCATTTTCTGTATCCATTCCTCTGTTGAAGGACATCTGGGTTGTTTCCAGTTTCTGGCTATTATAAATAAGGCTGCTATGAACATAGTGGAGCTTGTGTCCTTATTACATGTTGGAGCATTTTCTGGGTATATGCTCAGAAATTGTATAGCTGTGTCCTCATTTTTCTGGCCAAACTGATTTCCAGAGGGGTTGCAATCCCACCATCAATGGATGAGTGTTCCTCTTTCTCCACATTCTGACAAGTATCTGCTGTTTTTTTCTTTTTTCTTTAATTAGATGTTTATTTACATTGCAAATTTTATCCCCTTGGAAAAGCTCCATCCCATCCCCCTCTCCCTGCTCACTAGCCCACCCCCCAATTCCCTGTCCTGGTATTCCCCTACACTGGGGCTTCAAGCCTTCATGAGACCAAGGACCTTTCCTCTCACTGATGTCCCACAGGGCCATGCTCTGCTACATATGAGGCTGGAGCCAAGGGTTGGTTGGTGGTTTAGATCCTAGGAGCTCTGTGGGTACTGGTTGATTCATATTGTTGTTCCTCCTATGGGGCTGGAAACCACTTCAACTTCTTAGGTTCTTTTTTTTTTTTTTCTTCAAGACAGGGTTTCTCTGTATAGCCCTGGCTGTCCTGGAACTCACTCTGTAGATCAGGCTGGCCTCGAACTCAGAAATCCGCCTGCCTCTGTCTCCCAAGTGCTGGGATTAAAGGCGTGTGCCACCACGGCCCTGCTAGGTTCTTTCTCTAGCTTCTCCATCAGGGACTTTGTGCTCAGTCCAATGGATGGCTGTGAGTATCCACTTCTGTATTAGTCAGGCACTGACAGAGCATCTCAGGAGACAGCTATTTCTCGCTCCTGTCAGTAAGCACTTGTTGGCATCCACAATAGTGTCTGGGTTTGGTAACTGTATATGGGATGGATCCCTAGGTGGGGCAGTCGCTGGATGGCCTTTCCTTCAGTTTCTGCCCCAAACTTTGTCTTTCATTCCTACCATGGGTATTTTGAACACCAAGAACATTCGAAGAATCCATATGGAAACCTACCATTTTATAAGCTTCCTAAACTCTCTGTCTCTGTGTCTCTGTCTCTGCCTCTCTCTGTCTTTCTGTCTCTAGCTCTCTCTTACACACACACACACACACACACACACGCATTCATAAAAAACAGCAAAAATTTATGAAAAATTCTTTTTCTCTCTAATAAATATTATATTTGGTTATAGAACTAATTTTCCTGAACTGTAGTTCTGACATTAAAAGGTAAAAATATCTTTGCACCTTATTTTAAGCTATTATAGGTAGATATTTCAAAATACCCACATCATATTGTGTACTAATCATTGCATGTTTCCAGAATATTTATATAGTAGGAATTATTCTTCCGTTTATTGCCCCTTTCCATACAGGATCCTCCACCAGGTAATATGAGCAGGAAAATCTTAACCTAGGAAGGGGTATTGAAATGTATCTTGAAGCCTGGCTAGAATTTGGACAGTTTCAGCTTGGAATTGTGTTGAAGAAGAAGGGAGACCCTAAGATCTGTTTACTCAAAAGACATTAACAAAGACAGGAGAGCTGGAGTTTGTTCAGGACAAAACACTTAAATGATATATAGAATGGAGAAGGAAAACAATTTAGAAAGGAAAGTTGTAATCACATGATGGATTATGTGAGCATCAGGCTAAAGAGTCTTGGTTTCCTTTGTAAGTTTGTTTAATCAATGGTTTCTAATAACAAATATTGACATAAGTAACATTTGGCCCAGGACTGCAAAGAGGGCATGGCCAGCAGAATAGGTGGAGTGTATAATGCTAGAACAGTGACTAAAGGAATAGACGAATATAAACAGGGGGTGACTAACTGTGGGTTAGTCACACTACTGATATGGAATCATTACAATTGGGGAGAGAATTAGATATTTAATTTCTAAGTTTTGGTAGAAAAAAAAAAGTCCACAGAATACTTTTAAAGAAGTATTGAGAAAATGTTGGTTGCCAAAGCACTACAGAACTAGATATGAAAGTTCCATAATCAGAAACTTCTTACACAATGTAAGAAAGGTCTTCAAAGGCAAGTGTGATTGCGATCTAATATGGAGGCTATATAAAGAATTATGAAAGTTGGACAGAAACACACAAAAGCTGAAATCATTGAATCAGTAAATGGGCTAATGAAAGGAGTAGATAGTTTTCACAAAAAGAATTACAAATTGCCAATAAACTTCTGAAAGGGTACCCAATATTTTTAATTATGAGGAAAATACAAATTGAAATTGCTTTGAGAGTTTAATTTATCTGAGTCAGGATGGCTATACTCATGAAAACTAAAATGTCATGTTTTCTCTTAAATGGAGAAGGTGTGTTTGTGGGTTTGTGGGTGTTTGTGTGTGTATGTGTGTGTGTGTGTATGTGTGTGTATGCATATGAGTGTTTGTGTGCTTCTCTCTGTGTGTTTGTGTGTGTGTGTGCCTGTATGTGTACCTGTGTGTGTGTGTGTATGTGTGTGTGTATGTATATGTATATGTCACCAAACGAGTAAGATGAAGTTCTAGTTTGCTTTCTATTTCTGTGACTAATCACTATTATGAAAAGAAACTTGTGGGAATGTTGTTTTATCTTACAATGTTTGTAGTCCATCATGAAAGAAAGTTAGGGCAGGAAGTCAAGGCAGGGCAGGAATATGGAAACAGAAACTAGAAATGATTTAAGAAAAGTGGTTTACTCTCTTGCCTTTCATGTTGGCACATTTGGCCTTTTTTAACCACCCATTTCCATATGCCCAAGCACGGCACCGCTCACCATAGGATGGACTTTCCAACACTAATAATTAACCAAGAAAATGCTTCATAAATTTGTGCACAAGCAATCTGATGGAGACATTTTCTCAATAGAGCCAAATACTTCAGAGATGATCTCAGCAAGTGCCACATTAAAACAAACAACAATACCAAAAAAACTAAAACAAAACAAAAAACAAACAAAAAAAACAAAAAACAAAGCAAAACAGCATGGCAGATAATGACAGGGTAGAAAGTGATCTTTAGAGAAGAAGGAATATAGTAGTAATATATGTGTAATAAGAAAGAGTGGGAAATTAAGTAAGGAAAGAATGTGAACCATCTGGAGGAATATGGGGGAAGAGAGGAAGTGGGGAAACCAATGAGTAGGAACACAGCATAAAGAAACATATTATGACAATGCCATGATGAAACCCATTACTTTTATGCTAACCTAATCCATAAAATAAAAAAAAAATCTTCTAATCTATTGTTGAACAGATCTTTTATCTTACTGAAATTTTGCAGCTTTCAGTTCAAACTTCTTCATCTCCCTGATCTATAACGGTATTATCCAATAGTAACTACCATTATGTTCATTGCTTCTATATGATCAAAGTTTTGAATTTCATATAGGAGTGAGTTTGTGCAGTAGACTATTATGGTTCACTAATTTCACTATTATTCTTCATTTTAGTTTATGGAGCCACAAAAGAATTTTGTTCTTTCTCTCTCTCTCTCTCTCTCTCTCTCTCTCTCTCTCTCTCTCTCTCTGAGTGTGTGTGTGTGCACTTGTGTGAATGTGTATATATAATGGTTACACATTTGGATATGGAAATCAGAGGTGAACATTGGGTGCCGTTCTCAGATACCATCCCAAGATTTTATTTTTAATTATTATTTATTTATTCTTCTCTCATAAATTACATTCTGACCGCAGTTTCCCTTGTTCTACCCTCCTGTTTCTTCCCCACCATCTGCCCCTCCACAATCAACTCCTTCTCCTTTTCTCTTCCGAAAAAGGCAGGCCTCTTATGGATATCAACCAAACATGACATGACAAGTTGCAGTAAGATTGAGGACCTCCCCCTGCGGTAAGGCTGGACAGGGCAATTCAGTATGAGAAAAAGGGTCCCAAAAGCAAGAAACAGAGTCAGAGACAGCTCCTGCTCCCACTGATAGGAGTTCCACAAGAGGACTATGCTAAGCAACTGTAAAATATTTACAGAAGGCTGAAGTCAGTCCCATGTAGGCTCTCCAGTTGGAGATTCAATCTCTAAGAGTTCCCATGAGCCCTATTTAGTTGGTTCTATTAGTTTTCTTGTGGTGTTCTTGACTCCTTTGGCTTTTCCAATCCTTTCTTCCCATTTTCCACAGGATTCCCTGATCTCCACCTAATGTAGGCATCTGCGTCTCTTTCCTTCAGTTTCTGAATGACGACTCTGATGACAATTGGGGTAGATACCAATCTATAGATATAGCAAAGTATCATTAGGAATCATTTCATTGATTTTTTTTTTCCAGTCAAGTTTGGTTTGATACTAGGTCTCTGGGCTATCCAGCTTCTGTCATTCCAAGGTTTTAAATATGTGAGTATCTAAATAAGAATAACATTTGTTTTGTTTTGGTATGTGTTTTCTGAGATGGGGTCTTTTACTAGGTTCTGGGATTTCTTGATTTAGTTGGGCTCACTGGCCAGCAAACTCCAGGGACAAACCTACCTCCACTGCCTAGCACTAGGATTACAAGCATGCAAAAGTATGCCTGGCTTTTTTTTTTACATGGGTTCTGGGATACAAATCAGGTTCTTAACTTTGCACGTCAAGCACTTTCCCAACAGATCCATCTCCTCCGATCACCCCAAATTTGTTCTTATTCATAGATGAATGAAAACGAGTTCTATATATAAAATACAAAAATTCCAACAAAGAAGAGGCTTTTGCTAATCCCTGTGGAAAATATGGAGAGCAAGGCTTTAAATATGTGAGCATCCAAATGAGAAGGTAAGCAACACTGGGATTTCCCAGTGGAAATGCAAAAATAACACAGGAACTGAGACTGAATACTGACACTTTATGTATAACTATAAATGTCGATATGGAAACAGATTCAGATTTGATGTGTCTGAGACACTTATGTACTTTCATAATTTCAAATGAAAATAGAAAGTAAAAACAGATACAGGAAAGACCCTCCAGTGGGTTGGTGTGAGGTCATCTCCTCCATTGGCTGTGTAAGGGAAGGGTAGGGACATGGGGTAATTATTGTAGACAAAGAAGGAGTAGATGTGACAAAGGGACAATGGTACTGAAGCAAATACAGCAGTAACCCAGAGAGAAACACTGAAGCCAGCTGGGTAAGAAATTTTGAATTCATTAAGAGGATGTATATATTATTGATGTATATATCTTAAGAGTTCTTGTGGTTAATTCACCTGACGATAAAGGTGAATAAAGACGTGCTGAGTATTTTCCTTCGACTCTGGACACTCAACTACCACAGTTTTGTCTGCTTGCCAAAGCCACACTGCTCTGCCTTTGGCTGATTCTAACTAAAGGACTTTGTACTTTCATAACTCTTTCAAATGAAAATGTGCTATAAGACATACACACATATCACTGGAAGTCAACAGAAAGCTCTGGAGGTAGATTGTGCAAAAATATGTTTTTCTCTCTCTTCTAAAGTGGTGACTCAACTCATGGGAAGAATTTTAATTTTCATGTTCACTGTGTCACTTCTGTCTCTACTCCTGACTCTCCAATAAGCAAAAAGGGGATTGCAATATTTAAAATCTGTGTTTGAAGGTGATATCAAAGTAAGCTGGGACAAGACAGCTATAGTTAGTGTTCCTCTTCATGACATAGATTGGGACCACTGCTCTGAAATATCTAAGCATCAAAAAACTGAAGTAAATCAAGAATAACTTTAGGAAGTACTGGTTGTTATTGTCTTTCTTTTTTTCTTCTTTATTTCTTTCCTCCTATCTCCCTCCTTCCTTTCTTCATTCTCTCTTTGTTCCTTCCTCCTCTTCTTTCTCCCTTTTCTTCTCCTCTTCCTTCTTCTCCCTATTCCTCCTCTTTCTCCTCCTCCTCTTTTTCCTTACCCACACTTGTACTTGTTTTAAAAAGAGATTAGTCAGCAGAGGATCTATTAGGATAAATTTATAAGGGACCAAGCCAGGGGAAAAGGAGGTACACCTGCAAATTTCTGGAAGACAATTGCTAAACAAAAGCAAAAGGACCGGGAAAGAGATCCATGTTCTCACTGCAGATGTTGCATTTGTGTTTTGGAGGGATATGAAAGAACTTTTTAGCAGTCAGACAGAATGCTGGGACTTCTCCCCTGACCTTGGGCCAAGACAGTCTGCTTTTAACTGGAGGCAAATGTAATCCATTCTATGAACAGATGGTGTAGAGGAAAAAGTGCAAACATAGGCTCTCTAGTGGCCCTTCCCAAATCTAGCCAAATTCCAGCTGTAGTAGGCTAGAGAAGACATGGTACAGATTCTAGTGAGTGTAAGAAAGTTGACTGGAGACCACAGAAGACACTGTCTACTAGGATGATGGCCTAATAAACATCTGGCCACAGTGTTGCTGGCTAGGCTGTTGCTGGATAAATGAACACTTTTTTTTTTTTTTTTTTTTTTTTTTTTTTTTTTTACTTTTCTATGTTATATCTCTTAAGTCTTCCAGATTGCCTATGCATTCTCCTTGTAAAACAGATTTCTGTACATTGTCCATGTTGCACTTATCTTAATGCTAACAAAATGCTGTGGTAACTATGCATTTCTTGTTTCTTTCTTATAATGGACTACTTGAGAGCTAGGGACGATATTGCTAAATTTGGTCCCGTGAAGTACTAATGCATGGCAAGATTACAGAAAGAGACTTAACAGGAGGAAATCCATTTCTGGACATAAATCAAGGGAGAAATACACATTTGAGTGCCTTTGAGCTGACCACTGGCAGCTAATGCCAGCTTTGAACTTAATATTAATATGTTTTCTGTATTGGTATTCTCTAATGACCCCTCAGCATAGACCATGCTGTCAAAAAACTATTATTAATTATGAGGTATTTAAATAAAAATACTAATATTTTTGATATATAGAACTTTCTACACTTCCCAGGAGCTTAAATTTAATTGGATCAAAAAATCTAGAAAAAAATCAATTTGTTTCCTACATTAAATTGTTTTCAAATATACGTTTAGTTTACATGTATCACCATTCACTGAAACTGAAAGGTTTGAAGATGTTAGCCTTTTCAAATACATAAAAGTCTCGATATCATAATCAAGTAAGGAGTGACCCAGAAGTTTACAACCAAAGGAAACCATTTGCTGTTAGAGACTGAAGGTTTTAACACTGTGTAATGAAGTGCTACCATATTGCTTTTGTACAA
This sequence comes from Montemys delectorum, assembly GCA_019843815.1. NCBI lineage: Eukaryota > Metazoa > Chordata > Mammalia > Rodentia > Muridae > Montemys > Montemys delectorum. Next base: position 10,185 of record JADRCD010178472.1, read on the forward strand.
TCTGGGAGAGACCTCACACAGAAAGTAAAATGTGAGTTGAGCCATCAAGGATCGAGCAAGATTGCCAATTTGTCAAAAAAAGAAAGAAAGAAAGAAAGAAAGAAAGAGAGAGAGAGAGA
>JADRCD010178473.1:0-34128 GCA_019843815.1 Montemys delectorum
AAAAAAAAAAAAAAAAAAAAAAAAAAAAAAAAAAAAAAAAGAAGAGTATGAAAAATACAACCCATAGAATAGAACAGATATATTAAATTTACATGCAAAAATAATCTTGATCCATTGGCATACATTTTCGTTTTATAGGACAGATGAACCTAAGAAAGGCGGATGAAAACCCATTGGTTATATAATCTATAGATACAGAGACATCAGACATATTTAATTTTACAAGGAACCTCTAAAATTCAACTAAGACTATAAACTTCAATTAAACAGCCATGAATATATATGAATAAAATAGTCTACCCAAGAAAATCTACACATATGAGTATAGAGTAAACAAGTGTGAGCTGTGTTGCTTTTAACTTTTCTTGTCCTGCTATGCAGCAATTTCGTCTAAGTTGAAACAATTCCTCCTGAAAGAAGGTGGTAGACTCATGCGACATATGTTGAAAACAAGGTACAAGTCCAGGAAATCTGAGCCTTTCAGGGCCCTCCCCAATGTCATAGTAATACTAAGTAATTGCTGGAGAGATTCACTGGTAAGTGGAACTGCCTGAGATGAATTCTGTCCATCTGCTTAGAAGTCAAGCAGCAAGCTTCTGTAAGTGCCCACCCGAAGTAGAATATTTCTAGTGATGCAGCTGTCTGTGAGTTAACCCCTCTCATGAAAGTAACCCTTCCTCCATACTCTACGTGTGCCAAGTTGGACTTCCATAATATCTTTTCTTTGATCTTTCATTGGTATCATTTATCTGGAGTCAGTAGACCTTTGAACTCCATTTTCCCAGGAAAGGTCTCATGCGACACAACCAACAATAGATAGGGACATAGAGAAAGAGGGCTTCATGAATCGCTGGCGGTAATGTAAGCTGGTAGTACATTCTGCTCCTTGGAAATGTAGTTAGCATTAAACTTGAACCTTTGTGACCAGCAGACAGGTGGTCCCAGAGTCACAGAATAATCATCAGATGTAAAAGCATCAGGATTGAGAATAGTCAAGAGGCTTAGGATAAAGCACAATGGTAAAAGTGTATTTCAGACTTTTGAGTTCCAGATACACCTGTGTTGTTTGAATCCATTATATTTGCAATAATTTAATAGAAATGAATGCTCTTTGTCCAACCAACAATATCTTTACTATACTCTAGCATACAACATCTTTTACGGAAGGATGCTAGAGTGTTTATATAAATAGTTTGTTGCTTTAGACTCGCATCCAGTTCCTTGTCAAGACATACTGAAAAGCATATTGTAATATGTTCTTGTCAGAAAAGACATTATCATGAATGATCTATGAATATATGAAATGTTACAGATGGTATCACCCTCATGATATTGCTAGAGTCAGTATACAAACAATAAAAGTTGTATGATATAATACATGTAAAACAAATACATGGTCTGGTATGGGATAACATACTTTAAACTCAGTTTGGGAAAGCTAAAACAGGCGGATCCTAAGTTTAAATCTAGTCTGGTTTGTAGTAAGAGCATGTCTTAGAACTGTAAAACAAAACATGAAGCGCAAACAATGATTATGGAATATTTGAAGAACTCCTAAATTTAATAACTTACATCTGGAAGAGCTCTCAGCATAGAAGGCTGCAAGGCAGGGTCCTGAAGTGCTGGTAATGTTCATTACCTTAATTTATTTACAGCTAACAAGGGTTATTAGCCTCTGAAATTGATCAAATTTATGTATTTATCATGTGCTCTTATTAAAAGTGTAAAAATAAATTAAAAAGCATAACACAGAAATTTCATTTGACTGAAAAGAAGGAAGATTAAAATCTGTGTATATTTTAAATCATTAAAAAATTTTAAATGATTTTTAAAAGCCATGTTGGATAATTCATCAAAACATCAACCAAGGACTTCCTGAGGTCTTATTTAAATCTGAAATATTCTCTCAAGGCCCAACGGGCTTGCCTGAGGCTAACAATGTCCCCAGAGTGCTATCTTAAGGCCATGCATATTTAATTGAACAGTTAATTGAATTACACATAGAAAAATATTCCTTCCAGCTGACACAATGATAAAAGTTTTCCTCTAATTTATTTTGCTCACATCCCACTTGGGACTTGAACCTTAATTTACTTTATATTTTTAGCTATACTCACTTTGGCTAGGTATCTTTCCATTCCTAACAATCTATCCATTTTTTTTCATTCTTCCACTTAAGGGGCACTGATGTTTTCAGTTCCTGCTGTTTTCGGTTCAAAGTGACAAGGAATAAGAATGGGGCACAGGGCCGTAGTCTAAGTGGCAAAACCTTGGAAGGACTGATAAAAATCTCTTCTACTCATCTACTGCTACAAAAAGATACAAAAGTCTTGATTTATTGGCCTAAGCTACATCTTGTAAGAGGCAAATACCTGCATGGTTAGTGAAATGCATGGATAACTTCATCTTGACTGAATTACACTATATAAAATTCCTTCTAGCTTACAATTTATATTTCAAAAATCATCAAGTGTCATGTGTTTTGAGTTGCTTAGTGTATTTCAAGATATGTTTCAGAAAGCTAGTAAGATAATGAGACATAGTAAGAAAGTTATATACTCGAGGAATCCAGTTCACAAAAATAGTTCAGAAACACACATATAGTACTGGTGTATTTTAGCAATTTATTTTGGTGTTTCAGAAAGAACTGAATATTCAGATCATCAAGATTTGTCCTAGGAATAAAAATATCAAAAATATCATGAAATGCATGTATACTTATAATTATATACTTATTGAGTATCATATACATATTAAGAAAAACTTACAAGTCAAAATCTTAAAGTGAATTTACAGGCAAGCTTTGAGTTATAATAGAATGAAGTGAAGGTCTCACTCTCTATAATTTGAAATTAATTTCTCAGTTTTAGTTCTGGTACTGGACTTGTACAAATTATTTTAAATTTCTTGACCAAATAGTCCCTGACATTGAATTTTTCTGTTTTTGGAACCCATTCTAGTAGCCCTGGAAGTCTGCATTACCCACCGTCCTCCATTCCAAATGAAATACTCTTCCTAGTATTTTGACTAATATTTTGACCTGTCTAAGCACAGTTGTTCACCAAAGCCAGCTTCTCATCCCGATGGTAAGTGATTATACCAAAAAAGGGCAATTAGTCTAGAAGTTTCAATATTAGGAATCTTCTGAAGAAATATTCATATATGTGATAAAAAATTAAAAATACACACAATACCAAGAATGTCTCTAAGAAGGAGAGATGTGAGAAACACTAGTAAACCAAAGTTATAAACATAAATGATTAATAAGCAGAAATCAATAGATATAAAGTTAGAGTCATTAAGAGAAGCAACAAAATTGGCAGATGCAAATGAAGGATGGTTTGTAATCTAAGCAGGGCAGTGTAGAGTTCTAAAAACAGAAAGCTGTGGGCTTACATCCTGAACAAAGGTATTACCAGTGTGTCTCAGCCAGGAAAGAAACAGACCTCTGAAAGATGAGAACAGTACTTGATCAGACATTTCTATAAAAAAATCAACATGAGCCATTAAGCATATGATAAGATCCTGAATATTGTCAGTCATTAATGAAATGCCAATAAATTGACAATGAGATGCTACTTCAGACCCTCTGCAATGCACATAAGCATAAAATCAGGCAACAGTAAGTGTTGACAAAGGTACAGTTAAGGTAGATTTCAATTTCTTAAAAAAAAAAAATAACACCTGACAAATGTCTTCAACTTTTTAAACATACTGTATCAAGTGACTCAGAAAATACATTCCTCATTATATATGTAAGGGAAACTAAAATATAGGCATTTATAATAGGTGAACAGATGTTCACAGTAGTCTTAATCATAATTATCAACAAATGGAAACAACATAAATGTTCACCAGCTGGTGAATCTACGTACAATGTTTTGTATATTGACATAAAGACATATTGCTCTGTAATACTGAAAAATGGAGTACTAATACATGCTAAGGCATGCTGGATGTTTTTACAAGAGGAAAGCATTTACCTAAAGACCAACACTTACACATTGGTTCTAAGTGTTCAATCCCTAAGGATATAAACGAAATTAATGGTCATGAAGATTGAGGAAAGGAGAGGATGTAGAATGACAGTGTGTAAAGTGATTGCATAGGAAGTGGAAAAAATGCCATTACCAAGAAAGGACCACTCTTTCCATATAGAAAACTAGAAGAAGGGAAGAAGGTGTGAACATAGTGATTTAGGGGTAGAAGACTGAAGGGAGTGAGAGTTCTCAATAAATAGACTTATTTTGCATCATGTGAATTATCTTGATGGAGATTTACTTTAAAGAGCATTGCTTGAAAAACATGCATTCATGGATCTAATTATAGAACAATTGTTTTCTCATTCGGTAGCTCATATGAAATATTTGTGAATGTTCACAACTTCTGTTGATATATGTACTTTTATAAACGAAGACAAGCTTGCTTCTATATAATCTCATATGTTTAGATATTATTAGAAACCCAACAGTTTTATTACTCTTGTTTTTGCAATTATAATGTAATGATATCATTTCCCTGGCTATTCATCACAACAAATCTTCCTATAGACACCTCTTCGCTCTCTTTCAGATTCAGGACCTCTTGTTTTAAATTATTGTTATAGATACACAGAAACACACAGAAACACGTGCACACACATGGTCTTTTGCCCTTAAATACAAGTTATCAGTCTGAATTTTAATTCTGTGTATGTTTTCAAGGTGACTATTTCATATTGGATAACCAATTAATTTCTCTTCCCTGGAGGATTCTCATTTCTTCAGCCTTTAGCCTTCTTGGTTGCTTGTAGTCCTTTGAAAGCACCTTAAACATTAAATGACCTGGATGGCTTTCATGAAAATTTAAATGGTGTTATTATTCTTCAGTGCAGAACAATTTTCCTTAAATGGTTATGTATACTTTTAGTCAAAAGTCTACATGAGAAAAGCATTTACTTTTACTGTGTAACTGGGTGACGTTAATTGACAGGTGGACTCTAAAGCAAGAACACTTGGCTTCCAAGTTGATTCACAGCTTGAAAACTATTTTTTGAATGAATTACTTAACTTCTCTCTGCTTCAGTTTTGTCAACTGTATGATGGGGATTAAAAAGCACTCATTTTTAATGTTCACTGTGAGATTATCTCTCCTAATAATATCAGGAACTATACTCATAAAGTCACAACGTGGCTGAATATACAGGATCCGAACAAGGACAAGAATAATACAAATGCAAACATGGAAATTAGAAATCCCGGACGCATCATTCCTACATAAATTATATAGACAACAAGGCAATGGTAAAATCAGGAGAAATAATTTTCTCTAATGAAGAACATATCATTGGTTATCCAACACCAAATGGTCAGCCCTGTACATGCATATAAATAACATTATAAAATCAGGGCAGATTGTATTTAGGAATATACATGAATGTACATATACATGCATGGATGGAAGAAAAATTCATAAAAATGAGTTCATGGATTTGGAAAAAGATTAAGGAGGTATATATTTGAGAGTTTTATGGAAGAAAAGGGAAGGGGGAAATGTTTCTACTATAACATGAAAAATAAGTGTAGAGAAGAGAAAAATGGTTATTCTGTACACAGTAAGGAACAACAAATGGTAATTGCTGTCTTGCAATCTAGAAAGAAAATAGTTTCTAGACAGCATTTCCATTCTGAGTGAAAATTTGAGATACTGAAACAGCCTAAAAACATTCCCAAATGTCTACCACATCTAAAAATTTGGGCAAAGATTCTGTTCTGATTCTGTAAAAATGCTGTCCTTCCAGCAGTTTGTGTTATTGAAGACAGCGTGTATGGCTTAGTTTTGCATTTTTTTTTGTTGTTTGCTTTTTTTCTCAAGTGAGTTTGTTTTAAGTTTATTTTGCTTATACAGGTGATATGCTTGCTCATGTATTTGTGCACCTCATGCATGCCTGGTGTCCTCAGAGACCAGAAGAGGCATCAGATCCCTTAGAACTAGACTTACAGATAGTTGTGAGCCACCTTGTATGTACTGGGAATTGAACCTGGGGTATAGATAGAATCTTCTAGATAGAAGATAAAGAATGTTCTTACTATTGGCCCAACTTTCCAGAACAGGAAATTTTCAAAGTTTGAGCCTGCATAAACTTGACATAAAAGTCAGGAAGAAAGGGAAGAAAGTATAGTTTTAAACATATTTCATACCTCATAAGAAAGAAGGCATGCTACAAATAGCCTAAACTGGATTCTACAGCATATCAAGCATGGTCTTTTTTTATATCTCTGAGGAGAAAGGTAACCAGGAAGTCAAGAGCCAATGAACACCCCAAAGTCACACCATACAACAAACCTCATCCAACAGATTTATTGGGAAGAAAGAACCCATGTCCCACAATAGAAGAATGGATACAGAAAATATGATTCATTTACACAATGGAATTCTACTCAGCTATTAAGAATGAGGATATACTGAATTTTGCAAGCAAGTGGATGGAACTAGAATATAACATCCTGAGTGAGGTAACTCAGACCCAAAAGGACATGCATGATATATACTCACTAATAAGTAGATATTAACCAAAAAAGTACAGAATAACCAAGATACAGTCCACAGAACTCAAAAAGGTCAACAAGCTGACGGGTCCAAATGAGGACTCCTCAGTCCCAATTGTGAGAGAGAAGAAAGCAACCATAATCAAGGAAGGGTTGGAGGAACCTGGTAGGGAAAGTAGACATGGGGATGGAAAAGGGGAACCTGATCTCTTATTGAGTTGGGGTGTCACAGACTGGGTTCATTGCAGGGACCTCTTGTTCTGCAGGATGAGAGTTCTGGTCAGGTGGGCAAAAAATTCAGTGAGTGACAGACAGAGTCAACACAAGGAAGTACTGAGTACTGAATGTATTTCTTAAAAATAGCATGAGGTTTTTACAGTCATTGCAAAAGAGAAATGAGAAATCTGGCAGCTTAGCAGTTGAGGTACATCCGAGGCCACCGGAAACACACTGGGTCTAAAGCAGCAGCCATCTCCTCTGGACTGGTGCAGCACCCCCAGGCTCTGAGCACTCTATGAGCACACTCGGAGTGCGGAGTGTGCCAGCCAGGAAGGTAAAGGCTCGAAGCTCGAATCTAGAATGCTGACTGATGCACACTGTCTCTCACACACACTCCGCTCAAGGTCCCACCCATCCTTAGTAAAACACCCACTATGCTAATCTTCTGGGCTAGTAGAGACAAGTCTCTTTCTTGCTAATTCCTAGGAGTAACTCAGCTGCCATATGTGACTGAGAATGAGGATTCTACTTGACCTTGCCCTGGGATAAGTCTCCCATTCTGTAAGCTTCAATGACCTACCCACAATGCCAAAGGCAATTAGTCTGCATGGGTAACATTCTTTACGAAATTCTAAGCCAGGGTTTGGCTAAGATGTTGGAACATTGGTAAAGGTCAGAGAGCAATGTCCGATTTTGTCTAGCTATTAATAAATCATATCTTGGTGGGCATCTAGCACACGAGTTCTCAAGGACATATCTGGGCTACCTCTGAGTTAGGGGATGCCACGACTGAATACTCAGGAGGCACAAACTCCCTTTGAAGTCATAATTCCTCTTGTCCACCATCAGGTTTTTACCCCTGGATAAGTGGGCGTGGCATGGGGGGGGGAGGAAATGAAGACCTGAGGGCCAGCAGAAAGAATGGAAACAGTCAACATCAGGAAGTACGAGGTTGGGGAGGACCCTTGAGAATGTATCAGAGACCTTGGAGGTGAGTCCTCAGGACTCAAAGGAAGGAACCCAAAATGAAATAACCTACAGTGGGTAGAGGGAACGTTTAGAGTCCAGCTCTAGCAGTAAGACAGGGCATCAAGTGAAGGATGGGATTGCTATCCCACAGGCAAAACTCTGACCCATAATTGTTCCTGTCTGAAAGAACTGCAGGGATGGAAATGGAGAGGAGCCTGAGGGAAAGAAGGTTTAGTGACAGATCCAAAGTGGGATCCAGCTCAAGGGGAGGCCTCAAGGCTTGACATTATTATTGAGGCTATGGAGTACTCACAAAAAGGGACCTATTATGACTGCCCTCTGAAAGACACAGCAAGCAGCTAAAAGAGTCATATGCAGATATTTACACCCAAGTAAGAGAAAGAAGCTGCTGACCACTGCAGCTGAATTAGGGAAAAGCTGGAAGAAGTTGAGGAGGAGGGCAATCCTGTGGGAGAACCCACAGTCTCAATTAATCTGGATCCAAGAGATCTCTCAAACACTGGACCACCAACCAGGCAGCGTACACCAGCTGATATGAGGCCCCTAAAACATATACAGCAGAGGACTGCCGGGTCTGGGTTCAATCAGAGAAGATGCACCTAACCCTCAAGAGACTGGAGGTCCCAGGTAGTTTAGAGGTCTCGTAGAGTGGGGTGGGGGACATCATCATGGAGACACGGGTCAGGGAAGAGGTATGGAATGTTGAACACTCAGAGGGTAGACTGGGAGGAGAATAAAATCTGGAGTATAAGGAAAAAGAAAAAAGAAAAAAGAAGAAATTATAAAAAAAAAAAAAAAGAAAAAGAAAAGTAGCTGCCATGGCTTGATTGAGAAAGTGTAAAGAATTGAGCAGAAGATAGGGTATACTACTCAGCTACTAAAAACAATGAATTCATGAAATTCTTAGACAAATGGATGGAAATAGAAAATATCCTGAATGAGTTAACCCAATCACAAAAGAACACACATGGTATGCTCTCACTGATAATTAGATAGTAGTCCAAAAGCTTGAAATACTCATGATACAATGTAGAGACCACAAGAAGCTCAAGAAGGAAGACCAAAGAGAGGGTGCTTCAGTCCTTCTTAGAAAGGGGAACAAAATAATCATGGGAGCAAATATAGAGACAAAGTATAGAGCAGAGACCGAAGGAAAGACCATCCAGAGACTGCCCCATCTGGGGATCCATCCCATATACAGTTACCAAACCCAGACATTATTGTGGATGCCAAAAAGTACTTGCTGAAAGGAGCCTGTTAAATTGTCTCCTGAGAGTCTCTGCCAGACTCTGACAAATACAGAGGCAGATACTTGCAGCCAACCATTGGACTGAGCACAGGGTCCCCAATGGAAGAGTTAGCAAAAGGATTGAAGGAACTGAAGAGTTTGCAACCCCATAGGAGGAACAAAAGTATCAACCAACCAGACCCCCTAGAGATCCCAGGGACTAAGCCACCAAACAAGGAGTACATATGGAGAGAGACCCATGCCTCCAGCTGCATGTGAAGCAGAGGATGGCCTTGTCAGGCATCAATGGAAAAAGAGGATCTTGGTCCTGTGAAGGCTGGCTGGATGCCCCAGTGTAGGGGTGGTGGCGAGGATAGGTAGGTGGGGGAACACCCTCATAGAAGCACAGGGAGAGAGAATGTGATGGGGGGGGGGGGTTCAGGGATGAGAGGGAACCACGAAATGGGATAACATTTGAAATGTATAAAGAAAATATCCAATAAAAAAAAGATAGAGTATGCCTAGTATTTCTTGGTAGTGGTAGGGATCTTTCCAGGGAAAGAGATTTCCAAGGTGGGGACTGGTGGGATTTCAAGTTCAGAGCTTGAGCTTTATCCTTAGTAGGGTGGGGTAATTGTTCCAGCCATTAGGGCTCTTAGAGTCTTCTGTAGCTGGAATCTAGAAGTAGAAGGTGCTCATGGGAGTGGCCTGGGCACTCTTAAAGGGGCTTATAGACCTGACACTAAGATTTTGACTTTACAAAACAAACAAACAAAAAAGCTATATTTATTTGAAGTTGATTCAGGAGGACAGGAAAAATTTAAAACAGGTATTTAGTTCACTTTCCTCTGTCTAAATACCTATATCACCCCCAAAATAAGCCTCTTGACAAGAGATTGTGTACCTGGTTCAAGTAGTCTTTACCGACAGGGAATTATTTCCTTTCATAAAAAGATTTATATTTATCTTTAATTCTGTATATATGACATGCATACTCATGTGTGAGCTCAGAGAACTATGAGCCTAGACGAAGGTATCCGAATCCCTGAGGCTGGAGTTACAGGTTCTTGTGAACAGCCCAGCATGATTCTCAGGAATGAAAGTCAGGCCCTCTGCAAGAGCAGTAAGCACACTTCTCAGCTAAGCCATCTCTGGTCAAGCAAACCTCAGAGTACGAAATGACAGCCACACTCAAATTACAGCTCTTTATGCACGATGCTGTTCTGCACAGAAGCTGTCTAGAGTTTATCACCAATTTGTGAGATGTTTAAAGCCATTAATGCAATAAATGTTGATGTGCACAAAAAGCTTCTAAAGGCAAATCACGTTTTATGGATATGTTCTTTGAGGTACATTGAGTTGCTTCACGACTTTTCTTAGCCAAAGGTAATTCTTAAATATGCCAATTGATCCAAACCAAACATTTTGAAAATATGGTTATGTGCTCTGTTCTAATTCACAGATTTAACTATGAAGGGGAGACAATATTTCCACACACACATTTCAGCATCCCATAGTTATTTTGATGTTAACAGAACAGGTCAAACATGTAAACAAGTTTCTAATGTGTGAAGTGCTAAAAATAATAAACAAGAAAAAGAAAAACAAGAGATTTCTAAAACATACAGTCAGTAACAGTTGACATTGGTTATCCCCATGAGGTGCTAGGTCCCTACTGCTGAAGACACTGTGTACCTTAGAAACAAGGCTCAGAAACCCCTGAGCTAGAACTTGCCAGAATGGCCCCTCTCTGTGGACTAGATGTCATAGTACTAAAAAGGTACTGGGCAAGCTTCCAAGATAGGGAAACAGCCGGCATTCCCACCCAACTATAGCTTTGATGAACCATGCCAACTACCAGAATAGCATTATGACCTGAAGGATGTGTTAGTGATACACATACCTTGGAAGTAACCAATATTACTCTAACTGGTTTTAAGATCTTCTAAACAAGATTGACACCATGCCTGGTACTAGAAACCTTGTTACCTAATCAGTGCAAGTAATGTTATGAATGTTGGAGGAGAGTCTACAGCCACTAAATTACTAAACCAGTATAATCCCTAACAAAAATCTATGAAAATTTGTCTTTTTAACCACAGGTAAGTGTAGTCTTCATCTCTCCTCAAGAAGACTTCACTTTGCAACAGACAGCATATACTACGGAAACTCACAAACAATTAAAAGTTTAGAGTTCTGGAGCCTAGTCTCAGTGACTACAACTATAGGCATAATATTTTTGTTCCCATGTAAATAAAAATTATCCTTGTATTATCCAAATGCTGATTTCTGGGCCTCCATATTTGGTTGCAATACTTATGCTGAGAATCTCCTATCTCAGTGTTGTATAAATATTGCTCCTCAGTTATTCCCTGACTGGTCAATAAGGAGCTGTCTTACCAATGACTGAGCAGAGGAGAGAATGGGGCTTTACTTCCCAGGTGAGGGGAAGGGAGAGAGAGAAAGTGGGGATTCAGCCACTAGCAATGGGCCCATGAGGCATAACAAAATAGCTGGAGCAGAGAAAACCATAAAATGCAACTATCTCAGGGATTTTAGCTGGGAGGTAGCCAGATTAGTTTAGAGGATTAAAATAGATTAATGCTGCTCAGTTGTCACGTCTTAACACTGTTTAAATGAATAAAATATTCTTACCTCAATTATTTTGGAGCTGACCAGGTTAAGACAAAACTGTGCCATTTATAAATTTGCACAAAGAACATCATCTACAAAATACTTTGACATTTTAAGACTTGGAATATTGAAAAAAAAAAAAAAGGAGCTGAAAGGTTGTAGGAGCCAGGGGACAAGGGAATTTTCTGTTAAAAGTGCCTCCTAGTAATATAAAAGTCTACACTCATAAAGTCCCACCAACATAGAAGCCCAAATGTGAGCTTAGCAAGTATAACACCAATGAATACGCCAAACTGGACAGTAAAAAACGTCCACGAGGGCTCACCTCTATGTAGACACAGAGTTATGGGCGATTGAGGACAGCTGAGATTGGACAGTCGTTTGTCCAGTGCCAACTAGTCATCTCGGAACACAAGCATGAAACTTACATTACATGGACTCCACAGGTGATAGGTAAGAATAACAGAGTGACAATTCATGGAAAAAGAGGTCATGAATTTGATGGAGAATGGGCAGGATTATATGGTAGGATATGGAAACAGAAAAGATAAGGGAGAAATGTTGTAATTAAAATATAATCTCAGCATCGATACTATCGTTCAAGGCAAATACTTCCAGTTTAAATTTGCTGGCAATTGCAGGAAGTTCAGGTGGGTCTGAACAGGAGACTATGGATTTTGCTCTAAAAAGAATAACACCAGTTGCTACTGGAAAGAAGGTTTCCATGAAATAAGACTAAATGTAATACTGACTAAAGTAAAGTACTAGCTAGTCTCCTGATTCAAAGCATGAACGCCATGAAAATGGCTCAGCTGACATCTTCACTATTTTATAACCCTCCAGGTTCACACATGCTATTATCTATATGTCCAAGGCTGAATAATGTTCTATTTAATAAGAGATAAGTATGTGTGGTTATTTTCATGCGATTGCCCTGGTTATAGTCATCATTCTCAGGTATATTTTCCAACATATATTATTGTTACTATTGAAATACAATGAGTGAAGGATGTCTCAGATTTGAAATCTCTTACCTGGAAACTACAAAACACAAGTAGTGAGAGGTTTAAGAGGACCAGGATTCAGTGAATCGAATCAGTTGTGTGGAGGCAGAAGACCCAGGAGGGTGTCTTACAAAACAAAAAATAGAAACACTGCGTGAGGGAAATATGTATCATCATCAGGTGATTATTACTGATCTGCATATGAACGATCATCAATGTGCTGAAGAATTTGTAAGTCCTGGCTGAGTGTTTTTCATTTTGCTGTTTCTCATTTTTGAGACACTGTGTTTATGCGTCTCGAGCTGACCTAGAATTCATTATTATTCTGCTTTGTCCTCCCTAGTGGTGGAACTGTAAGCTTGGAATATCATAACCTGTTGTCACAGAGGATATTAGCATTAATTTGACTAAGTGATAAGTGGAGTCATTTAAAAATATTGACTGCAATGTGTTTAGGAGTGAGTTAGAGGTAAGGAAATGGGAGATTCAGACTATTTCCCAAAAGAGAACAGATGAAGATACTGTTGTATTTATTGTGTGAGAACTGTATGAAGATACAATTGTATTTGCTTTCTTTTCTCATCTGTCCTTTCCTTCTCCTCTCCTCTCTTCAATATTCCTGTTCTCTCCCCTCCTCTCCCTCACCTCTCATAACAATCCAGTAGAAGAAGCTGATGATAAAGAACCTAACTACATTTACAAAACGTATCAAATGTCAATAAAGGGAAGGATTCCCAGAGCACATATAAAGACATGTCTCTAAATCTTGTTTTGTAAATGGATATTCTGCCTGCATATGTCCGTGAACTCACCACTTGTATGCCTGGCGCTTACAAAGACGAGCAAAAGGCACTGGTTCCTCTGAGACTGGGGTTATAGGTATGTTGTAGGGCAACATATGGGTGCTGGAAATCAAACCCAGGTCTTCTGGAAGTAGTTAGTGCTCTTACCTTCTGAGCCATCTCTCCAGCCCCTGAAGACACTTCTTAATGAAAATATACTCCAAATTTTAATAAGCCATTCTACCATAGGGTAAATAAAAATAAACCTATTTCATTTATATTAAAGTGTCAATAAGGAGTGATATACTATTTGCATATTGCTGTTGAGATAATTTCTAGATACTGCATTTAGGCTAGAGAGATGACTCAATGGTTGAGGACCAAAGTCTGGTTCTCCGAAGCTTTCAACTGTCTAAAACTCTTGCTTCTGGGGGAATCTAACAACCTCTTCTGGGCCCTGGGAGAATTGTACACACACATACACAAACTTAAACACATACACACACAAACATACACATATACACAAACATACACATATCTAGGTCATTGAAAATATAAAATAAAATACTTTACTAATACCCTTAAATTAGAAGCTACATTAAATTTATTCACATCATCTTCAGTCAATGTCTTATATCAATCTCTGTCTTCCCATTTCTCTCTCTCTCTCTCTCTCTCTCTCTCTCTCTCTCTCTCTCTTACACACACACACACACACACACACACACACACACACACACATACTTTTTAAAGAAAAACACATTTGCCCCCTTGGAACTTTACAATGTTAATAAAGTGTGATTATTTATCACTAAGAATATAAGCACACATGTGAATTTCAGGAACACAGCCCAGAACGACTCTCCCTACTGTGAGCAAGGAGCTTGCTCAACAATTATGATATAACATATTCTACGGTGTCTTTCCAACTTCAAAGTGAGATTTTTGATGTAATTTGTACAAAAATGAGAGAACTGGGATATGCAGTATTATGAAATTAGACATAAGCTAAATTACCACAATAAAAGATCAACTTAGGGCTGGGGGCTGCTTGTTTCCTAGAAAGTTTGGTAATTCTTTTTACTCCACCCATGACTATCCTAAGTTTAACTCCATTGTGTTTTTTCTCCCACAAATGTGGCCATGAAAAACATATGATTTTTTTCATGGTTTTATACTTTGATAGGCTTTATTTTGTCACATTTTAGATATAACAGTAAGTAAAAAAATCTACTTTTTTTTTTATTACAGTAAGCACACTTTCTGTGAAATCTTCTAGACTAGGAAATGGAGTTATTTTACTTTTTCAAAAATGCTAGTTCTACAAAACAGGTATTGGCATTGTCTTGTCATGTAACCAGGACTCAATGGGGTTGCCTTTGCCAGTAGACATTAATATTTGGGACCTAAAATTGATCATTCCTTAATTATTTGGTATTTATTTAACCCCTTTAAACCTATATTTAGAAATAGTACATTTTCACTGTCTGTAGGACTGACAGCTAATCCAGCTAACATTATTTAGCTATTTCAGTAAGGAGAATAAAATTAGAAGAAAATGGAAGAAAAACTTAAGTGAATAAGGAAAAGCTAGACAGGGGAGTTCTCATTCTGTGGAGCTAGTTGCATAAATTATTAGGACTGATGATGATGCAAAATGCATCCTCAGTCAACATAATTAAAAATTAACACAAGACAATATGTCATCAAGACAAGAATTAGAAATGCTTAGTTATGAGCAGGATTGCAGTCATCAGTCAGTGCTTCAAATACCAGGAGCCCTTGTTCCTATGGTCTGAGTAGAAAGATATAGTACTCCAGAGAAGGCTCCTGTTCCACACTGATACCCTGACAATGGTAATATCCTTTCTGTGTAAGGGATTGTCCCTATTCAGCAAACATAACCAAGACTTTGTATTATGAGACCCATTTGATTATGCCTTCAGGACATAATTCAGAATATGTTGCCAGAGTTCTTGTGCCTTGATTTAATCATCAATAAAAATTATATATTAACTCATAATTACTGATTCTTGTAGAGATGAAATATTTAACAAATATAGGGGGCATAATTGAAGAACTGATTATATATTGGTAACTATAAATTACTACTAGACTTAATTAATGAAAGATAGCCACTTCTTTGTAAGTTCAAGGTTCAAAGTGACTTTGAACACTAGCTTTTTCTAATAGATCATTTGACTGAAAACCTTAGCTGGCCTTAATTAGGCAAGAATTCTGTATCCGTTTCCATTATTCTTTAACTGCTGTAAAAATCCAATCACTTGATAGGGCCGCTGGAGTCCGATATTATGTTAATCACATACCTTCAGGGCGTTTTGAAGTCTTGTCTAAGTGTGTGTGTTGCATTGTGTTGCCTGACATGAGATAGCAGAACTTCTGTAGGAGTGTCCATTGCATATTTTTCATTTTCAGTTTCTACAGTTTGAACAATACTTTTGTAATTTGCAAAATATTGGAAAATTGAGAAATTTCCCCAAATTTACATGTAATCTAAAAATAGTAGGCTAAATTCTGTCTGTTCTCCAGAGCCAGCATTCAGCTTAGTTCCTTTACCTAAGTGTACAAAATACTCAAAAACTAATAAACAAAACTCACATAGAAGAGAGAAAGGAATGGAGGGAGGGAGAGAGAGGTTATGGCATTTGATATGTATGATATTAAAACAACAACAAAAACTCAAAACAACTTAAAACAGAAGCAGAACTTCTCTATCGGTATTTAACACGATCAGATTGATCACTCTAGAAAAGGATCCTCAATTTTGCTAATAAACATGAAGAGAACTGAGAAATCTCTGAAAGCCAGTTGCTTACATTAGTAGAACTTGGCCATGTAAGAAGCTCAGTCAAATTACATGTCCTACTTAGTTGTATTTTAAAGTCAATTAAAATATATATGGACTAAATACTTTTTCATATACTTAAATTCCTTAAAAATGATAATCTACACAAAATAACTTTTTAGAAAAATCACTGTAGTAATTAAACAATTTAATTTTCTTGAATAATCTTAATGACCAGAAACTCTCATACATATGTAGAATACATGTACATGCAGTGTGACTCATCCATTAATTGGGAAGGTGTACTTTTATATCACCTTTTATTTTGTATGGCACATGGTGTCAGGCATCTGGGAAAACATGGTTAGTGACACAATCACTTCTGAGAAATCACAGTGTCCCCTGGTACTGATCAAGTTTAGTAATTAACCCAAGGGTACTGTCACATCTCACATCTACGTGCATGGGTAAGACTTGGGAGAAGGGGATGGGACATTCAGACATTGACTGGGATTATTGACTGATGGCATCATCATTGATGGACTATTAGGAGGTGTGGCTACTTTCAGAGATAGAAACTACTTGAAAATCATAAAGTCTTAAGAGTAAATCCTGGGGCTCCATCATGCACCTTGATCTACCCTCTTATGATTCCCTTTCCTTACTGCATCGTGTGTGATGAGCTGTTTTGCTCCATCACACATGTTCTATCATGATTTCTCACTTCTCCATGGGCTCAGGAACAACACAGCCATGTGACTGTAGAGTGAGATATCTGAAACCAATGTAAATTTCCTTTAAGTTGATTTTCTCAAGTATTTTATCATAGTTTTGGAGAATTGGATCATGTAGTTATTACAATAGAGAATTTCTAATATAAACACACAGAATCCTTTTCCAACTTTACTAACACTTAGTAGGGTCACGGTGTCAAGATCCTCAAAGGAGGCCATACATGCACATATATGAATGGTCCTCCCCTTTCACCCCTCAACTACATCATCCATTTAGACCCACATGTACTTGGTGTGAAGGGTTAGTTGGCAAAACATAATGAGAAAACGGAAGGAAACATGGATGAATCACAAATGTACTTATATAATCTTAAATGGTATATGACAGTTCCTTTCTCTAGCACCCTACTCCCCAAACAAAATATCCCCCTGTGCATGTCAGGCATTCATAAATATTCAGGAGGCAGCATTCTTCCCATGTATCATACATAATTGATCATTTCCTCCATGCTACCGTTATAGAGGTACAGTGTATCGAGAAAAGGCTGAATGACCATTTGAATGTAGTAGATTGGTCTCTTGGCATCAAGTTTACAGACAAAACAAAATACATGTACAACTTTGCAAACATATATTGACAGACCACTTCATAAATATTTTCTAAGAAAATGCAGCTAAGACATTCATAGTGTGAGAATTGTAAAACTTTAATGACTTTCATAACTGCAAAAAGAACAGATGTTTGCAATTTGAATTATAAATATCATAAAAGGTTATAAATATCCCCCAAGACAGCAATTTGATCACAATGAGGAGGGTGACAATTTCAGGAAAATTATTCAACTTTCATTAACCTTTAAAAAAGCTCACAGGATCTTAACTTATCCACTAACAGTTGAAAATATACATTAAAAAGAAATACAATTTGGGGTATGCTAGTCTTATTAAATCTTTCCCAACTCTGTATTTCATGCAGTTGAGTACATTTTCTAGTTGTCTCTTTACACCTCCATGCCAGGGAAACCAGGCCATTATAAGCACTTGTCACTTTTCTTCTACATCCAAACTTTGAACAACATTTAAAATGCAACTCACCTAAAGGGGCCACAGCCTGTAGCCAGGCAGGACTCCCACTGGAGGAATAAGGACAACAATCCAGCCACAAAACCTTTGATCCAAAATGTGTCCTGACTACAAGATATGTAGAGATACAGATAGAGTAGTCTGAGGGGTTGACCAACAAATGACCGACCCAAACTGAGCTTATGCCATGGGCAAGAACCAATCCCTGACACTATTAATGATGCTTTTATGCTATCAGACAGAATCCTAGCATAACTAACTCTCTTCTAAGAGGCTTCACCCAGCAGCCAATGGAAACAAATGCAGGAACCCACAGTGAAACATTAAATGGAGCTCAGGGAATCTTGTGGAAGAGTTTGGGGAAGAATTCAGGGACCCAAAGAGGACAGGGATTCCACAGTAAAACCAAGAGTGACAACTAACCTAGATGCTTGAGGGTTCCCAGAGACTGAACCACCAACCAAAGAGTGAGCATGTGCTGTACCTAGGCCCCTGCTCATATGCGGAAGATGCACAGCTTGGCCTTCAGGCACATCCTTCAACAACTGAAGTTGGGGCTGTCCCTGAACCTGTTGTCTGTCTGTAGATCCCGTTCTCCTAACTGAATCTGCCTTGTTTGGCCTCAGGAGGAGAAGAAGCACCAGGTCCTGTAGTGACTTTTAGTGCCAGGGTAGGGTGACACACAGGGTGTTTCCACATTCTCAGAGGATAAGAGGAGGGAGAAAAGAGGGAAAGCTTTCAGGGAGGGGACTGAGAGGGCAGATACTTAGATGTAAAGTAAGTAAGTAAATAAATAAATAAATAAAATTACAATTAAGAATAAAATAAATATAATCGTAGAGGGTTTTATTTTTTTATTTTTAGTTGTGCAAGTCTCACATGTTAATACTATATTCTTTGCTTGCTTTTTCAAGACAAGGTGTCACTGTATAGCCTTGGTTGTCTTGGAACTCACTCTATAAACCTGGTTGGCCTCAAATACAAAGATTCATGACCCTCATCCTCATTACTGCTGGGACTAAAGGTGTGCACCACTCACACAACCTGGCTTCACGACATAGTTTTTGGCAGTGTTGTCTTGGATTCCTTCATGGAAGTATATATCTGTTTCCTATGATGAACAGAGTTTTCTTCTTTTGCATTATCTCTTTCTGTATGTGTGTGTGTGTGTGTGTGTGTGTGTGTGTTTATTAGATATTTTCTTTATTTACATTTCAAATGTTATCCCCTTTCCTGGTTTCCTGGGGGAAAAAAAAACCTATTTCCCTCCACCCTCCCCCTGCTCACCAACCCTCCTTCTCCCAATTCCTGGCCCTGGCATTTCTCCTATATAGGCTCTAGGGCATAGAGCCTTCACAGGACCAAGAGCCTCTCCTTCCAGTGATGAGTGACTAGGCCATCTTCTGCTACATATGCAGCTGGAGCCATAGGTCCCACTATGTGTACTCTTTGATTGGTGGTTTAGTCCTTGGGAGTTCTGGGGGTACTGGTTAATTCCTATTGTTATTCCTCCTATGGGGTTGCACACCCTTCAACTCCTTGGGTCCTTTCACTAGCTCCTTCCTTAGGGACCCTGTGCTCAGTGCAATGGACATCTGTGAGCATCCACATCTGTATTTGTTGGGCACTGGCAAAGCATCTTAGGATGCTATATCAGGCTCCTGTCAGCCAGCACTTGCTGGTATCCACAATAGTGTCTGAGTTTGGTGATTGTATATGGGAAGGATCTCCAGGTGGGGCAGTCTCTGGATTGTTCTTTCTTCAGTCTCTGCTCCATACTTTGTCTCTGCAACTCCTTCCATGGGTATTTTGTTCCACATTTTCAGAAGGATTGAAGTATTCACACTTTGGTCTTCCTTCTTGATTTTTATGTGGTTTGTGGGTTGTATCTTGGGTATTCCAAGCTTCTGGGCTAATATTCACTTATCAGTGAGTGCATACCATGTGTGTTCTTTTGTGATTGGGTTACCTCACTCAGGATGATATCCTCCAGATATATCCATTTGCCTAAGAATTTCATAAATTCATTGTTTTTAATAGCTGAGTAGTATTCCATTGTGTAAATGTATCACACTTTCTGTATCCATTCCTCTGTTGAAGGACATCTGAGTTCTTTCCAGCTCCTGTCTATTATAAACAAAGCTGCTATGAACATAGTGGAGCATGTGTCTTTATTACATATTGGAGCATCTTTTGGGTATGTGTCCAGGAGTGGTATAGCTGGGTCCTCAGGTAATACTATGTCCAATTTTCAGAGAAACCACCAAACTGATTTCCAAAGGGGTTATACCAGCTTGCAATCCCACCAGCGTTGGAGGAGTGCTCCTCTTTCTCCACAACTTCGACAGCATGTGCTGTCACCTGAGTTTTTGATTTTAGCCATTCTGACTGGTGTGAGGTGGAAGCTCAGGGTTGTTTTGATTTGCATTTCTCTGATGACTATGGATGTTCAACATTTCTTTAGGTGCTTCTCAGCCATTCAGCATTCCTCAGTTGAGATTTCTTTGTTTAGCTCTGTGCCCCCATTTTTGATAAGGTTATTTGATTGTCTGGGGTCTAATTTCTGGAAGGGCAGATATTTAGATGTAAAGTAAATAAATAAGTAAATAAGTATTTCAGTTAAGAATAAAATAAATACAATTGTAGAATTTTTAAAAGCTAAATAACAACAACAAAAGTGTGATAAGGAAAGCTCAAAATTAGCAGCTGTTAATCCAAACAATCCAGATGTTTGTGCAATGATTTAAAAATGCTAAATCATCTTAATGTGATGTAGTGATAATGTGCTCCATTATGTGTCATAAGTATGATTAAATTTTTTGTTTTCTCACACTTGGTGAGACTGTTAAAAGATATGCAGTATGTACCAAGGAAAAGGCACATATCCATGCATCTTTATTTCTTTGAATAAAATCTAACTGATTAATAGAATATAAATATTAACAGATTAAAAAGAGTTTTATTAAGTTTACTTTCCTAAATTGAAAAATGACTTGAAAAACCTTCCAGATTCTTATCAGCAGAACCACTGCCTGAAAGCATTAATTTTAGCTACAGAGTTAATTTTAATAAATTCAATAACAATTGTCATGTTATCAAGAATCTGAGAAAATTCACAACCCCTCTCTCCTGCCCTGCCCCTGATGAAGATACTACAGGTAATCAAAGGCTTCTAAGAAAGGTAGAATTAATCTTTTTCTGGATAAACCCATTTATATGTTATGTAGTCCCAAGATATCAGTCCAAAATGACTGCATATATGACTAACGTTGAATTATCTGATTATATTTATATATACATAAGGAAATTAATATGGAATAATAATTAAGGTGGGGTCATGAGTTTGGGACAGAATCGAGGAACAAAAGAAGATTTCCATAAAGTAGAAGGGGTGGAAACAACGTAAGTACAGTACTCATATATTCCTTTATTCAAATAAAAAATTATCTAAGTTAGTCTATGATTTTTGGCAGGAAACATTATCATCTAAAGAGACAAAGAGCGAGGGAGCAAGAAAGGGAGAGAATATATACATACATATATATATATATATATATATATAGTCTATAGGAAGATGTGTGTGTGTTGTATAATTTTGGTAAACATAAAATATTGTGATTTCTTGAAGCATTATCAAATAACCTTGCTGTTGTTCATTCTCTTGTCCCTCCTTTCTTCCTTTTTCTTCTCCAGTAGCTTCCCCTGTTGGAGATCCATCCCCAATTTTCTATTTTGCTCTTTGTATCAATTGTATCTCCATATTCCCCTCTTAAGGCTTCCACCATCTAGTGTACTTTTGTACTGTCTTGGAATCTCTAGCTACTCTATATTTTATACTCACAAAATTCTCAGTAACAAGCATATGAAACCTCCTTTATGTAATTTAGGACAATTAAAGTGATCCCCAAAACAACAGAGATTATTGTTGTTACTTTCCATTGCCTCTGAGACTTTGAAGTTAAGCTAGTCTTGTCGAAACACTTATGAAACAGGGCTTGAATAATTTGATCTCTATCTCACCTAAAAGCCTCTTCTCTGTGGTCTGGCTTTCATAGTAACATAAAATACTATGCAAGCTACCAAAGGAGGGAAGTAATTAATAATTCTACTCAACTGGGGTACCTATAAGCTATATCAAAAACCACCACCATAAGATATGCATATAGCTGCAATAAGTGACACTCATGTTAGAACTGCCTCAATAGATATAATTCCACTTAACAGCAGTACAATCATGCTTAATTCTAGGCACGTAGCTGACTTTCCAGGGCTAAAGAAGGCACAAACCTTAGAAAAGAATCTACTACTACCACATACCTAAACTAATGTAATTCCTTAGTGCACCCTAAATTTTATCTTTGTACACACAGATAAGTGTGGCATCCACCCTATATCAAAGAAACTTGGATTGGAGACCATCACAGAAATCCATAAGTGGATACAATGCAGACATCAACAGATCGTGAGGATACCAGTCCCACTGACATCACAACTCCTGCATCTATACTTTAGGAAATATCAAGAGACAGAGAGGGCAGAAAGATAGAGCTAGAGCAACAGGAAGACTGCTATAAAATAATTTCTCCTTGGAGCAGCTGCATAAGCAAGACTGGAACAATGATAAAATCAATAGACATGCTATGGTGGAATGAAACAAAATATCATGAAGGAACCCTTAGACAAAGAACCATATGCAGCTAATGATTGTTTGGAAGGAGTCTAAGAAGGAGCTTATTGTTTATCCAGTACAAAATAGTAAACCTTGAAATTATATACATAGACACAACAAAAAGACCTTAGTAAGTCATATGTTTATGTTTTGTATGCATATATGCACATTCATATATACAAACATGAATGCATAAATATATTCATACATGCATACACATGTGTACATATAACAACAATAATAAAAGAAATATAGGCTATCAATTTAGTGGTAGGATATGAGATGTTATATGGTGGGTATTTGGGTGGTGCTGGCAAGAAGAAAGAAAATAGATAAAGTAATGAAATTCTATATTAAGCTACAAAGTCAAGAGTCCTGAGACCTTGGATCTTGAAAAGTGTGTATCAAAATATGCCTCATTTCTAAAATAAACTTGGTAGCCTCAAGTGTTTTGGTATAATAGCAGAAACAAGTGTCCCATAGGTATGATAACCAATTTTAAATATTTGTTTTCTTCCTTGGACTACTCCAAGGATTTCATACATCCAAGCATTTAAGAAATGCTAAGTAAGACAATAGCATCATTGTATTGAGTGATATATTGTATTTCCAAGACACATCTACTTACTCACCATTTTATAGTGCTTTCGAAAAGCACTCATGTTTATGTAATGTTCTTACTGTTGAGTCTCCATAACCACAACATGAAGCTATGTAACTTTTCCCTGGCCTGATCACTTTTGATGTTTCCTGTTATTCTTCAGTCTTTTGACTCACTGCCCTGATCATTTACACAGTGTATACTATATTTTCTCCAATTGTCCATTCCTTAATGAACCCACCTTAATTATACTATGCTAAGACATTTTCTTTGTTTAGATGGAGATTAAATAAAACTTAATATGAATGTAATAATTATAAAAAATGAGCTTGAATTCATGAAGTTTTCTTTCTGTGTGACCAGTTGGCATTTCTAGTTTCATCATTAAAACTTAAAAGCAATGAGAATTCAAGAAGTGCTGTTTCTGTGTGGTAAGTTCAATGGCTTTCACTTACTAATTTACTGAACTTGAATGAACTCAATTTCTCTAGTCTTTCAACACTGATTTACTTTTAAATTAAAATAATGTCTGAAGAAAACTACCACTACTGATTATTGAATGAAATTTAATGATGTTATATTTTTCAAATAAAGGATAGAGATCTAGAAAAAAAATCATCTCATGCTGGCAATATGACTCAAGGGGAAGGCAATGGCTGCCAAACTTGATGGCCTGAGTTGGATCTCTAGGACCCGCATTGTGAAAGGGGGGAACTCATTCCTGCAAGTTGTCTTCTGACTGGCAGACATAGAGAAACATAAATACACCCTGCAGCATGTGTGGACACACAAACATGAACACCTTGTGCAGAAGTAAATAAATAAATAAATAAATAAATAAATAAAATAAATAAATAATTGTCTCTGACAATGTTTGAGGTCTTTGAAACACAACACTATCACACTACACTTGGTCCAAATCAGTATGTAAGTTTCTGTCATTGAAAAAGAGGTCTTAAAATTTTTATTAGTGTTATGTAAAAAAAAAATATCCCCATCATTCAATTGTTCCGAATCTTAAATGAATTACTTTATAAGGAATAGCACCTGAAGATGACTTAAAAACTGGTTAATGTCAAGTGTACTGACAGTTATGCTAAAAGACATGATGGGCAACCACCTGCTAAAGTGAATATTTGTGACAATAAACCTATTAAGCTGTCAAACAAAAGATATTTATTAAGAAAATCTAAAAATAAAAATAAAAAGAAAAGTGAAAGAGCTTAGTGTAAAATTATCAGGCTCAATTATTTACCCTTCATGTTGCCATTCATAGAACTTGACAGGATGGAAGTTCTTTTAATTTTGTTTAGTCCTGATTTTCAGCATTTGACCCCAGGGGATCTTTTTACAGGAAATATCTATTGGAGGATGTGAGAAAATGTCCCACAGAATTTCATCCATCTATCCACATCTGTTCTAAAAAGTTATCAAGAAGCAACCAAATGATAAACAATGATGTCAAGCCTTTTATAATATGAAGAAGTGTTAGACATAATTAATTGGCATTAAATTATTGCACATAATTTCCATAAACATTTCTAAACATTGTTTTATCACTTAATTTCTTTAAAGTATTTTTACAATGTATTAATGTTTGATGAATAAGAATTTGCCTGTACACATACACACAGGTGTTTGTGTGTGTGTGTGTGTGTGTGTGTGTGTGTGTGTGTGTGTGTGTGTATGTGCACTGTGTACATTCTTCATGTTAAGAGAGGTCAGAAGAGAGCACTAGACCTGTGGAACTGGAATTATAAAGGTTGTGAGCTGCTTTGTGGGTGTTGAGAACTGAACCTGAGTCCTCTGTATGAGCAGTGACTGCTTTTAAACAACACTGAACCCTCTCTCCAATGCCTCACAATCTCTTTTCAAACTTCTATCTCAATTGCTTATATAAATGATTAGAACCATCATTTAAAACAGAAAATCTAGGTTTTAAGTCATGCTATTCATATTACAGAATTTGACATTCGCCCTACATAGTCCAAATTCCACAATCTGTATCCTTACACTGAGAACTTAAAGTAGATGTCTAAGGACGATTGAGCATGTGTGTGTGCTTGTGTGTGTGTGTGTGTGTGTGTGTGCGTGTGCGTGTGTAGGGGGGGTGTGGCCAGAAGGCTACAGCAATTTTCTTTAATTTTCTTTTGTTGATTCACCTCCTCAAACCTCAGAGCTACGAATACGATCCAATGTAATTGTTTACTTTAACCATTGGTTCTCTGGGAGAATGGACATCTCTCTGTCCATCATTACTTTTGATTTCTTCTATTTTGGTTTTATGTTTGGTTTTTATGGTTATAATAGTGCCATTTACAGAAATGTTTGTTTAATCTTGTTTTCTACAGACGTTAAAACAAAGAATCTAAGAAAAATAAACCGTAATATACAACTATCAGTAGAAAGAGCCATTTATCAGTGCTGAAGTACAGCTATACTTTATTATCTCCCCCATAATTGCATTTCAGGATTTCCTTCTTTCTCCTCTCTACACTTCCTAATGTAACTGATATTTTCAATTTGATATTTTATTTATTTACATTTGAAATGTTATCCCTTTTCCCAGTTTCCCCCCTCCAGAAACCCCCTAACTCATCCGCCCTCCTCTTGCTTCTATGAGGGTGTGCCTTCACCCACCCACCAACTCCTGCCTCCCTGTCCTCGCATTCCCCTACACTGGGGCATTAATCCTTCACAGGGCCAAAGGCCTCTCCTCCCATTGATGCCCGACAGTTCCATCCTCTGCTACATATATGGCTGGAGCCATGGGTCCCTCAATGCGTACTCCTTGGTTGATGTTTTAGACCCTGGGAACTCTGGTTGGTTGATATTGTTCTTCCTATGGGATTGCAGACCCCTTCAGCTCCTTCAGTTCTTTCTCTAAGTCCTCCATTGAGGACCCTGTGATCAGTTCAATGGTTGACTGCAAGCATCTGCCTCTGTATATGTCAGGCTCTGGCAGAGCCTGTCAAGAAGACAGCCATATCAGGGTCTTGTCAAAATCTACTTCTTGGCATCCACAATAGCATCTGCATTTGGTGACTGTATGTGGGATGGATCCCCAGGTGGGGCACTCTCTGGATGGCCTTTCCTTCAGTCTCTGCTCCATACTTTGTCTCTGTATTTGCTTCCGTTATAATGAAGAAGATAGCTCTTTATAATAGAAAAGAAATGCCAATTTAAATCAGAATATTGTTAGAGTGGAAGAGTAATTATTTAAGTATCAGCTAACAATACAATATGGAAGATGAAGGTGCTGATGAACTACAGTTGAAGAAAAAGGAATGGTTCCCTGGTTTCTGGCTTCATCTTGAGAAATTATCTTGGAGTTCATATGTACCATGCTAAGATCTGTCAATAGAATTCGAGTAGAAAAACAGAGGGGCTGAAATCATACATCAGAGGTTCCAGTGATCAGCTTCAAAGCTTGTCTGGAGCCTCTACTCTTATGCTTCTGACCTTAGGCGAACTGACAACTGTGTGTCCATTACTTCTTAACTGTGCTGGAAGAAGCCTCTGCTGACCAATGGTGTCTGCATGCATACCTCCTTCTTGATATTGTGTGCTCCATTGCTAAGACACTAACCACTTTTAGTCCTTGTCTTCCTCAATGGTAGAAATTTTCCTCCTAGCAAAGTGGGAACCTACTGTGTAATAAAATATTAATGTTCTTAAATCCCTGTTACCCTCATAAGATCATAACTGTAATAATGTTTGTTCCTCTAAAGTTGTTTCTAAATCTATTAAATGGTAATAATTTTATCAAAATGTGTTCATTTTCTATGACTGGACAATAAATAGTTATGAACACATGACCCTAATCAGACAAGTATGTGTTGCTTCATAATTCACATTGGTCAGAAGTTTAAGCACAATGGGGTTCATTGAAGCTGTCTATATACAAGATCTCATAAGAAAGAAGTGAGTTTATACTGTGTTTGGTGTGTGAAGCATAATGCTTATGGCATTGACAAAATATTGGTCCTTCTAGAGGTGTCTATACATCTTCAGCTGAATCAGCCAGAGGTAATTTTCACCACACTGCATATAATATCTTCTTTAGCTTTAATGAACTCAGCCAATTTATAAAACTGTCTATTTCTAGGCATCTGGATCTGTCCTCAAATTAAGTAATGCTGGTCACATCCCTTTTATCGATTTGCAATTTTTCTTATTGTTACAGAGTTACCACTATACATTCTGTTTTCATAGAGAATGTGCCTCAGTTACCCCCTCAGATGCGAAAGAGGACATGCAATCTTGCTTTCTCCAATGCACATATAAACTATAAATGTCTCCAGTAACAGGAATATTGCTTCCAATGACTTCTTCTACACATTAATTAGAGCACATTCATATGTACAATCATTAGAAGCTGGTGTTAGACCAATAGGAGTGTTCACTGGGCATCCTGCCTAATGATGTTAAGACAGGCTTCCCAATTTGTACTTGCAGTGATTTACTGTTCTTGTCCCAGCCATAATGAAGGAAAATACTTTTTCTTTATCATTTAATTAGCCCAGCCATCCTGGTAGAATTACTGTTTAGAATGTATCAGTATAGAAAGGTTTGGGAGAAACTACAAAGCACCTGCATGAAGCCATAGCAATCTTTGCACCATTGCATTGATATTAAACAATATCAATAAAGAAACAATTATTTATCATATGTGAGTCAGAAACAAAGGTTCTTCATCTTTTTTTATTTTTTTTACTTTTTATTTTTTATTAGATATTTTCTTTATTTCCATGTCATATGATTTCTCCTTTCCCAGTTTCCCCTCCAAAAAACAAACAAACAAAAACAACAAGAACAAACCCCCGTTGCCTCCCCTCTCCCCATGCTTGCCACCCCACCTCTCCCACTTATTGGCCCTGGCATTCCCCTACACTGGGGCACAGCAAAGGTTCTTCATCTTAAAAAGCTCTGCTCCATATCTTTATAAAGAAGAGCCTTGCCCAAAATATTTGAAATATTTTTTCTGATCCCGGGACACTATTTCAACTCCCATAAGAAATAGCCTATTTGAAAGTTGACCAGCATGCTAAATAAATTCTAAAAAAATTATAAAGTTATTTCAGGGAAATTAAGAATGTATGCTTTGATTAAATATGTATATGAATGATTACAGTGGGATAAATAAAGTTTTTTTTTTTTTTTTTTTTTGAGGCGGAGGTTGTTTCGAGACAGAGTTTCTCTGTGTAGCTCTGACTGTTGTCGAACTCACTCTGTAGACCAGGCTGGCCTCGAACTCAGAAATCTGCCTGCCTCTGCCTCCCAAGTGCTGGGATTAAAGGTGTGTGCAACCAGCACCTGGCTTTTTTGTTTGTTTGTTTGTTTGGGATAAAGTTTTAAGTCTTATGATATGCTGATCTGATCTTTAAAAAATATCAGTCATGTTTGAGGGTCTTCAATATGACATGAAAGAAATGTGAATAGATCTGGGGCCATGAGAAACTTACAGTTTCCAGTAGAAATAAAAAAAAAATGTTAGAAATATAAGTAAGCTAGTGTTCAGATAAGAAAGACACAGTTAATGAAACAGATGCTAATGCACATATCAGAATCTCATGGTGATTTTGAAATGCGTTGTTTTACTTAAGCTTCTCAGCAGACCATAGAAGACTCTCAATTGAAAACACGTTTCATGTTTCATGAGACAGACAAACTTTGGTGAGTCAATTTTAATAAAATATGAATGAGAATCATTGGATCTCACACATGAAACAGATGCAGACTCTCAATTATGTTCTGACTCTCAGGCATAAAACTCTGATACTATTAATAATTTTGAGGCTGGAATCATCATCACATTGTCTTGTTTCAATTTTAAAAAATCTGCAAATCAAACATGATGTACTTGAGTATAAGCCATGTATCTAAGTTGAGGTAACTAATACTTCTTTTTATGTTGAAGTACAAGTTATTAATTTTAGGAATTACTAATTTATGCATAAGCTAGAACCAGAAAACCTATCTATGAAGTCAGAATATAGACTAAATCATATGTCTGCCCGAACTAAGTGCCTCTCTCTCTCATACCCAGAGGCAAAACAACATCAAAACTTTCATCACAGAAGAAAGTGATTCCTCTGTATATTTTCAAGTACTAAAGCAAGGTGTTCATAAATAGGGGTCAAAATTGGTGCTTCATTTCTTAATATTGAGAATGAGAGACTTCTTACTCGGAGTTTTAATAGAAGATACTTTTTGCAACAATAGCTGATTACTTTAACACTTCCTTTTCATAATTGAAAATATTTTTTTCTATCCTTTTAAAGACTACCAAAGGATTTAAATTATTTCTATGTGTTGCTTGAGTCCAGATACTTAGTAATTTGGGAAATATCATAATAATGTAAGAATATAATGCAATTTGTAGTTCTAGCTGATTACTGTAACACTTAAATATTTTCCGTAATTGAAAATATTTTGTTTCTATACTTGAAAAAAAATGAAAAATTATCATAGCATTTAAATTATATCTATGTGTTGCTTACATTCATAAACTTAATTATTTGGGAAATGCCATACATAATTTTCAAAACTATTTCCCTTTTATCCTTTCATTCTCTTTGAAATTGCCCCATTTTATAGGAGAGAAATTGAGGCTTTCTATCAACTAATGGCTTTCATTTCTATTTCTTGATAAAAAATTTTCAGAAAGAACTTCCATGGCCCTTCACAGCACCCTGTATCTGATTATGCGTGACTACATCCTCATCGTCTGCCTTCCTGCGCAGAAGCCATCTGTGTGGTCTAATAGCAATGCCTATATTGTCTCAGGAAACTATTGTTCCTCACTAAGCCAGGGCCATTCTCTATCATCTGCTTTTATATTACTGATATTCTGAGTTCCATCTGGACACTTTCATTCCCACATGAACAGTACAAATGTGATGCAATTTTTTTTCCATTCCAAACAGGCCCAAACAATAAACAACTGACCTGGACTTACTTTGTGCTTCAACCTACATTCCATATCATTTTGTTACCTATGCAGCTTTTCTTGATAGAAAGGACCTCGGCCTTGTGAAGGTTCTGTGCCCCAGTGTAGGGGAATGCCAGGGCCAATAAGTGGGAGAGGGTGGGGTGGCAGGCATGGGGAGGGGGGAGGCAAAAGGAGTTTGTTCTTGTTGTTTTTGTTTGTTTGTTTGTTTTTTGGAGGGGAACCTGGGAAAGGGAAAATTTACATATAAATAAAGAAAATATCTAATTAAAAAAAAAAAAGAAATGTGTGTATTTGCTGTCTCTAACTCCAATTCTGTGTGTCTCCTGGCTCTTGTGGATCATCCAATATAGTTCATGAGGGCAGTGGGTGTAGAGATGATGATAGGAAGTATTGGGGTTGGAGGTGGTTTTGGAAGCCCTGTGAGTAGGTATGGTGAATGATCACATGGGGGACCAGCTATCAGGAGGCAGATTACATGGGCTGAGTTGCAGTTTACAAAGTTTTGGGGGACTGAGGATAGGAACATCCAGGATGGCCAAAGGTATTGACTAAGGACTTAGGGAATCAAAATGCCTCATTAGCTTGCGGAAGCATTTCAGGAATCTAAGGTGCTAGCCGAACAGGTTATCAGGAGAAAGAAAATTGATCCTGCAATCTAACTAAGGCTATGTGGTATTCCCTCAGTAGAGGTATATGTGGGGGCTCGGAATTCACAAGACAAGATCAGAGAAGAAGAAGCCCAACTACTGAAGGAAGTCTCTCATGTTACACATAGCCCAGAGGCTATTCAGTATGGGGGACTTTAATCTTAATTAGTAGCGTTTTTCCACACAATTCTATTTCTCTTAAACCAACTAAGATTGCATCTCCATCATTCCACAAAATGTTTCTAGCAAGGCCTCTATGTCTTTTCTTGTTAACATATCCTGTGATTTATTTTAAGTTCACAGTTTATTTGATTTATTAACACAATTTGACATTGATAGTCCCCTCTTTATATGTATGTGCAAGTGTGTGAGCAAGTGGGCTTGCTCTGCTGTGTGAATGTAGGTTCACATTCTCCATGGAGAACAAATGAAGGGCAATTTCAGGTGTTTTTCCTTGGCTTTTACTTGTTTGAGTCAGGGTGTCTTTGTAATTAATCCACCTGTGCTAAACTAGCCAGTCTACAAAATTCTGTGGTTATTCTGGTCTCTGTAGCTGAGATTCCAGAGATGTGCAACTATGCCAAGTTTTTATGTGGTTTCTTGGGAGTTATAACTTAATTACTTACCATTGTGCATCAGCTTCTTTATCTAATGAGTCATTTCCCCTGTCCCCTTTCTTCATACATACTTGTCACAGGTATTCTAAGTACTGAAGTCTCCTTATCAGTCACTCCCTCTGGGAATTCAGTGAGTATACTATTCCTGTCTCAAGCACTCCCTTTTATTTAATGCTCCTTAGATAAGGAATCCCATTTTGCAAATGCTTACCCGGATAATGAAGGAATCTGTGGCTTTAGATGCTATGGATATTTCAACAATTTATAAATTCTACCTAAACTTAGATTTCTTTCCCCAAAGATAAGTCCATATTTCAATCCTCAGATAATTCAAATCCCCAAATCAAGTATTTCCCAAACTGAAGCTCTTCCGCTAATTAATGGCACTCCATCTTTCTAGTAGCTCAGGCAAAAGCTGTGGATCTGAAGCCCTCTTTTGGAGTCTATGAACATCTTCATTCTTATGTATTTTTCTACACACACACACACACACACACACACACACACACACGCATACACACACACAATTGAATAATAAAAACAAAAAAATATCTTTGCAGTGTCCTGTCATAATTTATTTGTCGGAAATTAATAGTGATCCTTTCCAAAATGTATGATAAAGGATTTCTTTTCCTCCTCCACATTATCTTTAGTATTACTATGTTTTTACTTGTAAAAGTATGACATCATCCTAGAAGATGAAAACCAGTACGATTAAGTATGTTGATAAAGGAAAAGCAATAAACAGAATGAAAAATGCCCATGTCTGAGAATGTTGGCCTTTTATGAAAAAGGTAAGAAACTTGGAATTTTCTACAACCACCATAAGAATTTGTTAGAGAGTATTAAGCACGGAGGAGATAGGATATTATATATGATGTAAAAAGAAGATGATTTCTCCGCTAGAAAGGGAATACCGGGAATGTTGGGGAAGAGTGGAAGCAGAGGGAGCAGACAGGAAGCTTTGCAACAGTCAAGAGAGGGTGATAAAGAAAATGGCTATGACGGCTGGGTTTAGAACTGAATTAGAGACTGCTGGACTGTTGGTGTCCTGGTTGAAGAAAATTAGGAGAGGAAGAAAGTAAATGTCTAAGGTAGTAGAGCTAATTATGGGATTAGGAATGATTCATTGATTACAAGTTCACAACTATTCCAGGGTATAATGTAAAGACAATTGCTATCAATTAGATATTCCATAGATTGAAACCAAACACTCGTGTATAGGTCCAGAAAAATAAATAACTAAAACATAAATTTTTATACATAATAATTCTCTCCTAATTTAAAAGTAATTTATGACCACAACCTAAGTCATGCTGATAAAGTACTTTATACCACTTAAACTCATCAATTTGGAAGGTTTTTATATTTAATAAATTTATATTGTGTTAATATATTTATATTTTGGAAGATTTTTAATATTTTTCAGCCATGCACCTAAATAATTATGTGGTTAAAAACTGTCATAAATAAGTAAACCCACTTTAGCTAAAGGAATTTTACACAAAACTCAATATTTAGAGCTAACTACCTCGCTGCTTTTTTCTTATATTCAGTCATGTCTACCATCTAGAATAGTTTTACAGTAGTCCTAATTTTGCTGTCTGATGTTAATAATGAGCATCTAATCTAGGATAAACAGTTTTTTCACTTTTGTGCATTTCCATACTCAAATAGACATTATTAATCAATTTCTACCATTTTTGGCTGATGTAGTAAAATTGAGAATCAATCATAGTATTTCTGGAAGTTGCCACAAGTCAATAAAGATAAAACTAATAAGTTCAATTCCAAAGAGAATTTTTAAGTGATTACAACGTTTCTATATTTAAGCAAAATTCATGTCTCTACTTGTATACTGATGACTACCAAAGAGTTTCATAAAAATTCTGATAAAAGTAGAGAACTCAGTGAAAATACAGAAAACAGTTACCTGACCACATTTTCTAACAATATTTATATAGACGTATATCTCCTTGTTTTCTTTTCTCCCGACTACATGTACTTAAAAGGTCTTTAACCCTCAGGCTAAAAGAAAATGCTAATTGGTGATGTGTGAATGTCACTTAGAACCTGCACACCATTAATATTAGACCATAGCTGAGGAATGGACATAGAGTTTAAGTTTGAAAATGTAAGTGAATAATTGTGTGCTCGGTCAAGTGCTCTACAATAAACAGAGGCTTCACTAATTGTCCATGGACCAGGCAATTAGCCACGAAAGAAGCATGCCATTAGATGTGCACATCAGACCAACACGGAACACTAGCTAGCCAAGACCAATTAAAGAGAAATGGAAATTGAGATTTTTGTTGGGTGAAAATAAGGATTTAATTTCTTATTTTTTTTTTAGATATTATCTTTATTTACATGTAAATTTTCCTTTTCCAAGGTTCCCTTCCAAAAAACAAACAAACAAACAAAAACAACAAGAACAAACTCCTTTTGCCTCCCCCCTCCCCATGCCTGCCACCCCACCCTCTCCCACTTATTGGCCCTGGCATTCCCCTACACTAGGGCACAGAACCTTCACAAGGCCGAGGTCCTTTCCTCCTATTGATGATCGAATTTGCAATCCTCTACTATACACATGCTGCCAGAACATTCAGTCTCACCCTGTATAGTCCTTGAT
>JADRCD010178476.1:0-16402 GCA_019843815.1 Montemys delectorum
TTTTTTTTTTTTTTTTTAACATGCCTTAGCCATGATATCTTAGGAAATCTTGCTCATTCTCTGCATCTGTGTTCTCCCATATTTCAAATGGCATAATACTAGTTCACAATGAATGGAAATATTGTGGGGGAATTTAAACCTGTAGTATATATAACATTTTTAATGAAGTTCAAGCATCAATACCTGTTGTTTTGACATTTTTGTTAGAAATAGCCAAGCAGTTTCATTAGGTCCAGACACACTATAACAAATTAAAGTGAAAGAGAAAGAGAGGAATAGCTAGTTTTGCATAGGAGAGTTTAAATAGGTTTTATTGATGAGTTAGCACTGAGTCAGAGTCTTCAAGGAGTAAGCAGAATTTCAATAAAGAGAAAAGAGAAGTTGCTCTTGGAGAAAGAAATGAACTTTCTATGATGTTGTGATCTGTACAGCCAACTGGTAAACTTGGTTTGTACTCACTAAAAAGCCTGGAACTAGAATTGGCTCATGACTGCTAAGCCTGGAACTAAAAGAAGACAGACTGAGATGCTAACGGAGGGGGTCCCCAAAAATTCTGAGAACAAAAACGAGAACAGTCCGGTAGAGTGATCATAGACATGGCTGGGAAATGATGAACAAGTACAGGAGGGAGGGAACAAGCACAGGGAGGGAAGTTCTGTGGAGCCAGGAGACTTAGAGAAGAGCCTCTTGATTGAATGGATGTCCAAAGTACAGCTCTTTTCCCAGTGGAGACAGAGGCGGCCACTCAAAGACCCAGAGCAGCACACATGAAATGGTCATTAAAGAGAAGAAAAACCTTGGTTTACGTCTTCATCCCACCCCTACTACCTGTGCAAACCCGAATCACATGAATCATAATCACGTTTCCATATTTGAAAATGTAAAACCATTGCATCGATCTGGTAGGACCGGTGTGAGTCTAATGCATTTAAAGTGCTTAGGAAACTGACTGGCTAATGACACACCAATGTGTACCTCTGGGACTATAGAGACTGGTCAATGCAAATTTAATATCAGGGAAAATAATATAATAGTCATCAAATTACTTCCCATTACTCAGAGGAGTAGGGGATATTGTACAACAATTCAAGTTGGATATCTGAAAAGATAATAATGTCAATGTCAAATCAATTTAATTGTCCTTATTTGAAGGATATTAGAGAAAGGTAAAATATAAACTATAACTGAGGTGACTATGCTTTTGTCTGTTTCCATGGTGTTCTCTTAAGGCCAGGCTGCAAGAAATTCTTTAGACTATCATGCCCACAAGAATGTTTTGTAGAAAGTTATTAAATGTTCGATGAAATAAATTAATTTGATAAATACCAGGTCAAACAGGTTACTTTATGGCCAAGCTTCCTAGACATTTCTAATAATGTGATGTGAATATGTGAAGATTAGTAAAACAAAATTTTCTGATTTGTATTTTGCCATTAAATTTAAAAAGATGGTATGCGTTTTTGTGTACGGTGTGTATAGGTAAGTATTCACATATATAAATCTTGTATGGACCAGCCATGTTGCATGTGTAGAGGTCTGAAGGTAGCGTTTTGTGTCAGAAATTGCTTTGTACCCTGTTTGAGAGTTTGTTGTTTGCTGCTGCAAAGCCTTGTCTAGTTGGCTTGTGAGCTTCTGCTGCAGAATTTCTCAACTGCCTTAATGTGGTGATCCTTTAATACAGCTCCTCATATTGCCATGACCCCCAAACTTAAAATTATCTTCTTTGTTACTTCATAGCTATACTTTTTCTATAGTTTTATGAATTGTAATGTAAATATCTGTGTATTCTGATGATCTTAGAACAACCCCTGTGAAAGGACTCTTAGAGTGGATGTGTGTGACCCACAGGTTGGTTAAAACACCAGTGTTCTACACTCTCTTATTTTCATCTCTCAGCTCGATGTAGGAGTGCTGGGGTGACAGATGTTCACTAACATATCTGGCTTTAATCGATTTTGTGTGGCCAAACTCCGTTCCTTGAACTTACATATAAAATATTTTATCCACTGACCCATCTCCCAAGCCTGTCATAGAGTTTTACTAAGGGTAGAAGTACACCACTGGAGAACGAGATGTACAAACATTGTATTTTGTTGGAGATATGGCTTTCCCAACGAGATTATTAAATTGCATTTAGACAAACATCATGGATAAGAGATTGAGGATTGCTACTTAATACCTTCATCCATGATCTGGACAAGAGGAATCAAGAAAATAATGATTGGGCATTATGGTAGACAGAGCTTCTCTCTACTTGAAAAGTAAAAATAAAGATCTTAATGAACATGCATATGTCTTTAAAGGTACTGAGTCTTAAATATGAGCACAATAGAAAAAAAACATCATTAGAGAAATTCTTATTCTTACTTGTCATTGGCCAAATTTATCATAGTAAAAAGCACAGAGAACTGAGATATATCTAACAGACCAGGGTGATTTTGTTTTCAAGTGATGGTACTCCATACACTTCTTTCCTGGTGCTATATGTGTCATGGTCAAAAGGCTTTGAGTTGCTCTAAAATGGGATAGCTTTGGAGCTCAGGGACTCCCAGCAAGGTCCCAGTTTGAGTTGTTCCTAAGTGGAGTTCCTAAGTCCTTGAAGAGGATCTTAAAACAAAGATCTCCTGCCTTTCTATCTCAAACCTGTGAAAGTATACAGAATCTGACACAGTCCGGCCTCCTTGTGATTCTAAGTGTAGAGATTGCTAGTGATTAGTGGCATCTCTAGGCCACCAAGGTAGATGTTGAAGGTTGTAGTCCCTTCCTTTCCATTTCAATGACTTGAAGTTTTTATGGAGATATGACATCCTCAAAGTGTCTCTTAGACAGTTGTCTTACAGTGCACCAACTAAAGTTAAGTGAGGATGTGTGTGTATGTGTGTGTGTGTGTGTGTGAGTGTGTG
The DNA here is from genome assembly GCA_019843815.1 of Montemys delectorum. Lineage (NCBI taxonomy): Eukaryota > Metazoa > Chordata > Mammalia > Rodentia > Muridae > Montemys > Montemys delectorum. The sequence continues at coordinate 2,904 of JADRCD010178476.1, forward strand.
TGTTTGTGTGTACATGCATGTGCTGACATATCATGCATGTGAGAACAACCAATATGGAGGGAAACAATGAAAGTGCAATAGGTTCAGCAAAACAAATTGAAATTCAAAGGACCTTTTAAAAGTAACATTTAAAAAATTAGAGATAATGAGGGCGACAAGAAGATGCCTCTTCTGTAAGTTTTGTAGAAGGGAAAAGATTGGTACTTGGGTTCAAGAATCATAGTAATGTACTTCTAAGAAAGGCAACCAAGTATGAGACAATGGAAACACTTTCACAAGAGGGTGGGTTATGTGTTGGGAAATTATTAACCTGGAATAAATGAAACCAGGACAAATAGAATTCTTATACTACTTAGAAAAGAAGAAAGGAACAAAATGAAGAGACTTACAACGCTGAAGGTAAGAAAGAAAGTACACTAATAAAACTGTCCAAAAGAGGACGAGCCTGTGTTATATAAAAGAATCTTAAAATAAAATTATTTTGTACACTTTGTAACAGGTGTTATGTAAAGCATATCATGTGAATTAGTTTCTTAATCTTCTCAAAATTCCTGTGAGGGAAGAACTGTTATCCTCTCCTCACACTAAGAATGGGAAACAGGATGTTGGTGAGGATAGATTATTAGCAAATAGAGGGATGTGGATTTGATCTTGTAACACACGGCCAAATTGTGAAGGTGTTTATTGCCATTTTAGGGTGTTTTAATCACAGCCTGAACTGTTAGAGAATGTGCTGATTTCAAGACTTTTCTATATCATTTTTAAAGCCCTCCATCAAGTTCTTGCTGTATTGATGACTGGAACATTGAATTGATCCCTTAGCCATTGGGTCCATATGTCATTTTTCAGCTTGAACACAGTTGTGAAAGAATTATGGTCATTCATAGAAGGTCAATAAACTCAGGAGAGGGGATAGTTAAACAGTTAGGGAAAGTCAAAGGAGGTTATGGTCACTTGGCAAGGACTAACTTGGTGGCATTTACTATGTAAAAACGTTAAAGTAAAAAACTCATTTCAGGAAGGGAGATTCTCAGAAACAAAGTCTTCCTAGAGAAAATATTCTGAAAAACTGATTATTTGAGAGACAGTGAGTAGAACAGGTAGAACAGGGCTGTGTCAGGGTGAAGCCAATGTCTTTAATAGTAGCCTAACTCTTGCCCCTCTAGTGACCTTTGCAAGTCTTGGCCTTAAACATGAACCAGAGTGCTAGAAAGTATGTGTGTGCTAGGCCCTCTTTTATACTGTCCCACTAAAGGACTGTCAGAACCGGAAGGTGATACGTGGGCCACTGTCACTTAGGGAAAGCTTTCAACTAAGCTTGACAATTGTGATGACAGGAGTTCGTAGGTAGCCAGACATGCAACACTGCAACAGATAACATCAGGAAATCCTTTCCATGGGATTCCCGTGACCACAAAAAGCTCACAGTCCCCATTAATAACATCACCTGAAAAAAAGAATCAATGTTTTTGCTGAAAAGAGCTTTAACGTTAATTTTGTAGCAATAAATCAGTTTCTCCTTTAACACTGAAAGAAACTGAACATTCTTACAAAGGGATTCTTTTTTAACCTCTGGGAGGACTCTTTTCTGCTTCACAGAAATTTATCCTAATTTCATGCCCCCATACTCCATAGCTTGTTACGTGGTCCATTACTCCGACATGTAACTTGATAAAGCTCGAGTTCTTGTGATATTGGTTTCAGCACTGGCTTCTTCTCCCAGCTGCTGCTTTGAAGTACCAGATAACATTCTTAGCCTTGCATGGAGCCTGTGGCTTGCTTCTCATTGTCCTGTGGCTGTTCTGACTTCTTGCTGTGCAGGTTCTATGGTAATCTTGCCCTTTCTCTGCCTTTTAAAGAGGCCAAATCTTAGGCTTTTCCAGGTGGCTAATCATTCTGTCCGCAGAATAGTGTAGACTATTCAGGAAATCGTTCTTTTACTCCTTAAGCATGTAAGGTTTGGCCTTTACATATGCAGGGGTGTCACTGAGCTATGCACATGAGTCTTAGTGGGTCTTGTGAACAAAGATACTGCCTGTGCTCCTTCACAAACAGATAAAGACCTGTTTTCTTCAGGTGACACTGTGAGGCTTGCAGTCATGCCTTTTATCCAAAGGCATCCACTGCTCAGAGAATCCAGAGCAGGCACAGCTGGGAAAAGCCAACTCTCTCACTAGGCAACACTATGGGCCACCTAGAACTGAAGGGGGCAACCTTCTCTGGACAAAGCATATTTAGAAATGGAACTGTCACTACTCAAAAGTTTCTGGAACTTGCTTATGGATAGCCAGTATTGAGACTTTTCAAGGCCTGTGCTATGGTAATAGGATATTAACTTGGAAGAGGGGGAAAAAAAAAGTCACCTCCCGTCTCACCTACTTAAAACAAAATTGCTTCTGTAATTTTTAAGAACTATTTTGCAACACATTTAATGGGAAGGTTAGAGGACTGGATCTAGCAGGCGATTAGAGTGCTAACACGTGCTTACAAATGGTAAAAATCAGGAATAAATCTTATTCTGCCATTTGAAAAGCAAAGGGGCAAAGTCACAATTGCAAGTGGAACCCAGAAAGAATCAACTCAGCATGCCCGGAAAGTGTCGCCATGGAGCGGTGTTACTCACAGGTGTTTGCAGTGCCTTTGGGAATGGGGAGGTATGAGCCTGGACTCCAAGGGCGGCCCTGGTAGTTCTTCTTGCATTTCCCACAGTCTGGACCTGTGGTGTTGTGCTCACATTCACATGTCAGTTTGCTGTTGTCGTACAAACACGAAGTGGCATGCAGGTTGCACTTGCACCTAGGCAGAGGAGAGACAAAGAGTTCACTGTCCGTCAAGTTGGTCCTAGGAGTCTAGCTACAGAAAGGTCACGTGGAGCTCTCAAACCACCCAGCATTTTTTGTGCTATACAGAAACAAGTGGGGAAACCCATGGAGACCTGTAGGCTGAGCCATAAGGAGCTTTGTAACACAGGCCTTTTCGAGAAGGGAGGGTGGAAATGTACCCATTGGCAGGCACCATTCTGAGGCAGCCCAACAGTAGTCCAGTCTACATGGGCCTGAAGCTCTCTTTGGACAGCAGTGCTCCTAAAGACTTTCCCCACAAACCATCCAACATATTGTCTCCAGTGGATAGTTCATCTGAGATATCAAAAGTCTGACAAGTTCATGAGTTTCTTTGGTTTTAAAAAAAAAGATGTCTTTTTCATATCATTAAGGCAAATCTCATTCATTGAAAGAACATGACAAGCATTGAAACAACTTGCTATTCAGTTATGTTTCTAAGGACTTAACAGTTTATAATCAGGTTTTCTCATTCTGGGACTAAATAATTGCAGGAACCTTTGCATCAAGTCTTCCCCCTGTCCACAGGGGAGATAAGACAAGCAATCTTTATACTTCCCATTCACACCATGTACCAACCTATATGGCAGTCACAAAAGGTCTCTCAGAAACAAGCCAACTGACTCTAGCAACCCTAGAAAGTACAAAATAAGGAAACAAACATGTCTGTGATAGAGATTTGAGGATACTAATGGTGACTTATAAAGAGCAGTGACTTTTTTGTTTGTTTGTTTTTGTTTTTCGAAACAGGGTTTCTCTGTGTAGCCCTGGCTGTCCTGGAACTCACTCTGTAGACCTGGCTGGCCTTGAACTCAAAAATTCACCTGCCTTTGCCTTCCAAGGGCTAAGATTAAAGGCTACCACTGCTCCCAGCCCTTGGGAGGCAGAGGCAAGTGGATTTCTGAATTCGAGGCCAGCCTGGTACAGAGTGAGTTCCAGGATAGCCAGGGCTATACAGAGAAACCTTGTCTTGAAAAACCAAAAACAAACAAACAAACAAACGAATAAATAAATAAATAAATAAATAAATAAATAAAAGAACAGTGCCATATTAGAAGCAGCAATGGAACACATGGTTTCCTAACCTACTCCCACATTCAAAGTCTTTGACTGAAATTGTAAAGGCCAACTTGCTGTTTGTCAAGGCAGCAGGTAGAACATTGTCTCACATCCTTTCCAGGCCATATCCTCGGGGGCAGGGGAAACCTACCTTGACAGAATGACCATGAATAGGAATGTGCCCACACAAAGCAGAATGACTGTGAATAGAGATATGTGCCCACACAGAGAGGGCCAGGGATAAAATACCAACATACGTCAGATTCAGAAACCGAAATGTCACCTGCGTGTAGGTGTGTTAAAATGAGAATCCTCTGTGAACTAGGTAAGAATAGCCAGGCCCAAGTTCCATAAAGACAAATACTGTGGTGTGGTGTGTAATTTCTTTGGAGGAAGACATCATAAACCAGAAAAAAATAGCAGAATACTTTTTCATAGGTAGAAAATGCAATTGTGTAACAACTGATGTTATTTCTCTCTCTCTCTCTGTCTCTCTCTGTCTCTTTTTGTTGGTGGTGGTGGTTTTTTTTTTTTTTTTTTTGAGACAGGTTTCCTTGTGTATCCCTGGCTGTCCTAGAACTCACTCTGTAGACCAGGCTGGCCTTGAACTCAGAAATCTGCCTGCCTCTGCCTCCAACGTGCTGGGATTAAAGGCGTGTGCCACCACTGCCCGGCTATATTATTTCTCTTCTATCTACAGAACAATGGCTATTTGATTTTGATGCAAACAGGCTCTTATTCACTGGAAGGAAGAAAATGAATGGCTATGACTGTGACCTAAGGATCCCTGGCTTTCTTCTAAGAAGGTATAGCTCTGGAAGCAATGACCATTCAGTCAAATCACTCTGGGAAGACCAAGCCTCAGTTTCCTAATAGCTCTTCCATAATGAACAATACTTCTAGCTACATCTCCCTCTGTGTTCTTATTATTTATAATAAGGTGAAAGGATGGTTACACTAAAATAATAGAAATCCAACTTAACTATATAAATAGCATATTTGAAGATTCACGTTTTCACCATCTGCCTAAAAGGAAAGAAGGAAGTAATTAATTTAAAGTGTTTAATTGTGAACCAGGCCTTAGAACAATCTCTGATATGCAGGCAGTTACATGTGCGAGTGTATTTTATTAAAAGACCTTGTTCTTTCCTGACATTAGCACCTTTATTTATGGATGTGTTTGTACATATGGAAGATGTTTGAAACCCAAGCGTGAGAAGCACCAGCTCCCATTGATTTAACATCCTATCTGCTGCTAAAAATTTTAAATGAGGAAATGAACAATGTGACCCCCAAAGAATACGCTCATTTCCTGTTTGGAAACTGAGAATGCAAATAATCGGTATGAACTGGATTATATATCTTGCCACTTTTAATATGTGCATACTCATAACTGGTCTCTCAAGTCCAGACGATTTCCACTCTAAAGATACTATATTAGCTGGGAAAAATATTCTTTGAATAATAAAAGGAGGTGGAAGGTGGCTGGATAGATTGTTGTTACTATTTTTTCTCAGATGTTTTGCAATAAAAGACTCATTCTTACTTGTCTAAAAGCTTGTTATTGAAGGTTCAACTCAGTACATAACCCTGAATCAAAACTCATACACATCTCTAGCATTACTTTTCTGATTAATGAAGTTACTTCCATGTGTTGGTTTGTTTAATTGTTACTTAAGGTTCTTTGTATTTTTAAAAATATTAACTCAGTGTATGATCCCTTCTATCCTCTGGAAAGAGTAGTATCCACCATGTACCTGGCCTTCTCCAGCTTTTCTTGTCTTAGTTACACCTTTCTGTTGTGATAAAACATCATGACCAAAACAACTTTGGAGGAAAGTGTTTATTTCATCTTACAGCTTATAGTTCATCATCCAGGGATCTTAAGGCAGAAACTTAATTGGGGCAGAAACCTAGTGGCCAGAACTGAAGCAGAAGCCATGGAAGATCACTGTTTACTAGTAGTATTCTTTCCTTTGGTTTGCTTTTTATACACTCTTGGGTTACCTAATCAGGAGCAGAACCACTGACAGTGAGCTAGGCCCTCCCACAACAATTGTTACTCAAGAAAATGCCCCACACACTGGCCTACAAGTCAGTTTTATAGAGGCATTTTCTCAATTGGAATTCCTTCTTTCCAGATAACTCTAGCTTGTATCAAGTTGACGATAGCAACACACAACAAAAACATCCCTAAGCAGGACATTGTTTTATCCTTCCTTTTGACTTTCACGTACTTGTATCTTCATTAACTCTCCTCTTTCTCATTCCTTCCAAGGAGCAAGGGTCTCCTGTTAGAATCATTCATATCTTCTCCATGGGAAACCCAATGGACATTCTCACTTGCCTTGGTTTCCTCAGATGTGTTGACTGTGGAATAGTCCTCTCACTTGCTGGTTATCTTTACTGGATGCCTGAGCTCAAATCCAGGACCCTGTCTACTGTCTAGCCTTTGCACAGGCTGTTCCTTTGGATTCTAGCTTAACATTATCAGCCTTGGACACCCTTTCCTTCATTTTATTCTGTTGTCCTAAATTTTCTTCAGTTATAGGCATTTCATAATCAATTTATCTTTCTTATCAACCCTCAAAGGCAAAAATTTCCCTAAAAATGTGAAGAAAATTTAAGAAGACTTTGATTCTCTATGTCCTACAGGGGTCCACAGAAGTCTTCTTATCAACAAGTAACATCATGCAATCAATGTGTTGACAATCCCTGCATCTGTATCTTCATCACAGGTGTCTCCCAAAAAATGCCTTGTGGACATACATTTGAAAGGACCCAAACCAAATTTCTGGGCTTCTGTCCCCTACTTACACCAATTTCTGATTTTTCTGTCTCAGGAATTATTATATTGGCCAACTGGACCTCTTTTATCTCAGTTTACCAAGAATGTTTCACCCTTGTCACTTTCATGCTCTACCTGATTGCTCATCACTCCATAGCATGCCAAGTCCTCAGATGCCTGCCCCTTCAGTATCTCTTCATCCATAGTTTTAGAGATTATGTCCTTGGTAGAGGTTGTCAGTATGACTCTGTCTTTTACAACAACTTCTAAACAGAAGTGAATGCTGTAGTCACACTTCTCTCTGCACAACACCAATTCTTAGTTTCAATCGGTCTTTTACTCAAATACCTTTGGCTCATTCCCAATTTAGAACTATTGTAAGATTGTGTATTATTATCAGAATAGGGTCTAAGCCCTGCGGTATGCCTTCAAATCCCTCTGCAGTTTACCTCTTTTTTCTTTTCTAGCTTCACTGTTGAAACCCCCAACTCTATCCTTGCTTCTTTGAACTCTACATTTCAGGGACTATTACAAATTATTTACTCTTAGTTCAACATTTTCTTCTTCATCCCACTCTCCTTCACCTCAGTAATTCTTCTGTTTAGATGCAAACTTCGAAAGCTCAGTGCCTGGTTCCTAGCTGATACCCAAACACCATTTGTCAATCAACTAAATGCATTTCCCTCCATGTAGAACACGGATCTTCCGTTCATCTACATGAAGCTCATGAGGTCTCTGCAATAGATTCAGGCTGTATTTCAGTTGTTTTACTGATGTTGCCCTCACTGAGAGGCAACAGTCATGTCTGCCTATTTATTGCAACTTAGCATGTAGCAAAGTATTTGACACATAATAGGTGCCCAGATGGTATTAGATGTTTAAACAAGTGACTAGCAAATAAGGAGACCCTATGAAGGTAGAAACGCCATGTGAATGTCATACTGTGTCTAGTGTAGCAAAGGACTGATAGTAGAGTTAGTAAACATTGGACCAGATCAAACACGATACAGTATATGCTAAAAACTGTCACATGCCTTGTTAGTAGTTTTTACAAAATTCACTCCATATTTGGCAAAGAGAATTCTATAAATTGATGAGATCTTATAAATCCAATTTAATTTTAATTTAAACTCTTGAGGGTTTGCCAGATGACTGAAATTGAACCTAAGAGCTATCCCATAATGATCCTGAATGATCTAGGAAAAGGACATAGCCCAAGGGAGAAGAACAACAGGGTGTGGTATAGCATAGTTATGGTGGAGCCTGTGCATTTTATCTTCAGGCCCTCATGCTGAGAAGGCAACCCTGGTTTAGCTGGTGCTTGGTGAAACCTTGCTTTGGCACTGGATGATGCTTAACATACCTTGAGAAGTGAATCTGATGATCCTGGGTGGATTTGTAGCTGTCCCTCCTAGTCCTTGTGACAGTGATGTGTAAGTGCCAAGTGTGGAAAGTAGATGCAGTGGTACCACGACTCTGGTCTGTATTTGGAAACAACTCCCTTTCCCTTTCCACAGTTCACTTTATTCTTATCACTCCCATTCCAATCAGAAGCTAAACTCCTTTATTTAGAGCCCTTGCCAAGCCAACCAGAATGACTTTTCCTCTGAAGGTTAAAAAAAAAAAGAAAAAAAAAAGAAAAAAAAGAAAAGAAAAGAAAATGGATTTCAGTGTTGGGAGATTGCTCTCAATTCTTGATGTCATGACCTCTGGCCTTGTGATGGGTGGAGGGCAGATTTCTGATCCATCTCACTTGTCTCTGACAGATTCATTATTCATTTCCATGGCCATCCAGCTCTCATGTCTACTGTCACCACAGAAGAGGAAGTGTACAGACAGAGATCTAAGTCTCTGTTGATAGTCAAGTATCTGGTGCTCTGAAGAGCTGAGCCGATTCACTTGTGTTGTTTACATAGAGAACTCAGATAAAGATACTGCAGAGAGAACTAATTGACTTGCATGTACCTTGAAGATCTATTTGTGTACAAGCGACAAATATCAGACACTGTCAAATAAGAGCTTTTCTTTCAGACTTTTCAACAAAAATAAGCTCTATTCTGTACTCCAAACTTAATGAACACCAGAGTGTTCTTGCTTTCAACCAGGTCTGTACTTCCTGTATTTTAGTGACCAGCTGTCATGAGTCAATTTAATCTTGCTTATAAAATCGCTCCAATATTTAGTTCTATGCCACCTGCCAGTAGGTATGAAAAACTCATGCAGTCTGCCCGGTTTTTCTTTATAACTTAATATATCTATTCTGGGCCAGAATTTCCTGCCAGTGAGAGGTCTGTGTAGTCTATTAGAAATGTTTCCAATAAGGACCCAGGACAAAGGGAAACTTCCTATTTAAAAAGTAAAACAGAAAGCAAGGTCAGGTTCTGACTTGCAGATTCTGGGTTTGTCTACTCTTTCTCCTGGATGGATTTGACATGAAGTAAAATAAATTAAAACTTCACAGATATTTCAGACACAGACTAGGACCCTAGCAATGAAGTCACATGGTCATATGCTTTTTGTAAAATTTCCACATATAAGACTTTTTGTGTAAGTGATCCTTTACTTAATGAACTGCATCTGAACTCACCTCTCTGATAGCTATACAAGATATGTTTTAGCTAGTCCCAGAACTGACCTGAATTTGCCTTACATTACAGTTCCCACTCTGGATTACCCTTGATTATATAAATGGTTGATGTGTCGGCATTGATATTGGAGCATTGTAAATATCTTTTAAAATAGAAGGACAATCATATACAACGAGTCTGTCATGCTTTTCTGCCTCTGCAGCTCCTTATCTGGCTTCCCATTGACACATGAATTCCTGACTCTTACCTCAATAGGTTATTTGAAATGGAGTTTGTAATAAAAGGGCTTCCAGATTCCATGTTCTGGCATTAGCATTAAAAAAATGTGAATCCAAATGCTGACATTTCCATTTACTTGCTATTAACCTATAGATGAATTGGTGGTGAATCTTGATTATTAACTTGATGAGATTTAAAATCATCATGAAAAATAAGCCTTTGAGCCTGTTTGGTGAGGGAGATTCTAGACCAGAAGATCTACCCTAAATGTGGGTGGCACCATCCCATGGGCTGAGGTCCTGGTCTGACTACAAAGGAAGAGTGGAGCCAAGGAGTGTTCTACACTCTTTGCTTCCTGACTGTGATTGTAATGTAACCTAACAGTTATAATCATCCCATACTCTGTGCTCTGCCCTGCCCACCATGATGGAATGTCCCTTCAAATTGTAACCCAGGATAAGCCTTCTTTGATTAAGTTGCTTTCATTTGTTTGGTATTTTGTCAGAACAAGAAACAAACAATGATGTGGCGTTAATGTGGACAGAATACTCCCAAACACATGGCACTGTACAAAGTTTTCTGTTTGTTTGTTTTTTTTTTAATAGATGTCACACAGATTTCTACAAACTTCATAATAATGTCAAGAATTTGGCATTAATAACTACAGGTGATATAATTGAATACTAAAGGGTTATAAAAACAACAGACCAAGATGGAGCAGTCATTCAGAAGATGGGCAGCCTACCTCTGGAGCTTTGTTCTTTATGCTTAGAGGGCTTCTCTCTTTAAGGTATGGTTTAGTCTCAGTTGTTTTGTTGGTAAATCACAGACAAAAAATGGATATGTTTTGAAGAACTCTTGTGGAGACTGAATAAAATAATGCATGTCAGCCGTGAGCCCTAACAAGTATTTTTTAAATATTAATATTTCTATAATTACTATGTCTACTATCATTTGAGCTACCAATTCTTCCTATAATTATTATGATACCATGTAGGAAGCAACCTGGAAATGCCTACAGGTATTCACTCTATTGTGTAGGGAAGTGGAGACATACATAGAACATAGTCCATAAAATGGTAATAGTTTGTCTATTTACTCATGATGGAATCAGAACTTAGGCTGATGAGTTCATACTGCCTCTAAGATACCAATGATAAATTCGCTTTCAGCCATCAGAGAGACAAGCTCTACTGTTAAAAGAATGTGGAAGGGTAGAAGCTGTTGTGGTAAGTGTCTTTCAAAGGTCCTTGTGATATAGGCTTGTTCTTCAGGTTTCTGCTACTGGAAAGTAGAAGAATCAGGGGATGTGGGTGACATAGGCTGAGGAACCCTGGCTCTCAGATCAGCTCAACTACAGTTAGGGAAAAATAGGTCAAACCTGAAGCACCTTTCAGGTCAACTGAAAGGAGCAAGAAACTAACCTATCTTTGTATGTGTATGTGGTAAGCACTTAATAAACATAAGGTATTATTATGCCATCATTATTATAATTAATCACTTCTCTGGATTGATCATAACCCCACAAGAAAAAAAGGGCTCCCAATTCTCCTGGGGTCTTCCTATCCATTTCTTCCTTTAATAACAGACTTAAGGGCAGCTTATCACTGAATGTACTTTTGGTAAAATATACAATATGTAAAGTGCAAGTTGAAGTAGAAAGTTGCTAATAATAAACTTTTTAAATAATAATAAGCTTTCCCATGCATGTGAGTGGAAGAGCAAAAGAGACTGGAACGGTGGGTTTGCGTTTGGACATCTGTACAGTAGGAAAAGACACTGGGAGTGAAGGGAATTGCCTCTGCAAGACAAAAGGGATGCTTGCCATCCAGGGTGAAAGGTTCTTCTGCCACAGGGTTTTGAGTATCCACCAGGGTCCTGACTAATTGCAACTCTCTTCTTTTGAGCTCTGTTCTTTGGAAAAATAAGTTCTGTAAATGGATTCTCACAGACTTGCTTTAGAAGCACAAGTAATGGCAGCTATAATTTTCTTTGGGGATTTAAAACAAAGAAGAACATGATCCATCCCCCACCGACATCATGATCTTTTGACCGTTTAAAAATATATAAGGTTATTTGCTCCCTTGCAGAGTGACAGAACGAGGGCCAGTCTTTTCTGAAAATACTAAATAAAATGAACTAGATACCTTACATCTTAAAAACCTTTTAAAGGTTTCATTTAACCCTTCCTTGAGACCATAAACTTGCTTACAACGAATTGTCTGATTACATGATTCACTAAGTTGCTGGTTATTTTAAGTGATATCAAAAATAGCCCTTTTTCTTTTTCTATTTCTAAGCTAGCTAGCAAGGGTAAAGTGCCATGACTGTAAAATTAAAAATAGGAGCTTATACATTTCAGATAATGCACTGTCTGAGATTGGTGCAGAGAAATGATGGTACTGTGGGACCTGTTACTAAACTTATGAGCATCCAGCTAACAGTCAGTCCAAAGAAGGAAGACAATACAAGATGCATCCTGTGGTCCAGGTTGCCACTCTGTTATGAAGACTGGCAAGTAAATAGCTTATTAAATTAAAAATAAGATAACCCCAGGCCAGATTGTAATTAACAGATGACCACTGATGCCTGCTTTATTCACAGAGGTACTGTACCAACAGTGGGGTATCCAGTCCCAGAGATACAGATTCCTACAAATTCCTAGCATTCACGAAGCTAGGCCTTGTTAAGAGATAAGACAGTGTGGTCCTAGGTGCTTGGAGTCTGGAGACATAGGAGTATGAACTCATATTTTTTTCTGCCCTGAACCTACTGACTTTTCCATGGTATAACTTACAACCTGTAATAGAGGTTTACAATGAAGACCACATTCAATAGTCTTTCTTAGCAATTAGAAGGACTTTTGATGTGTTCAGGAAGTTCATACTTTTCCATTCTGTGGCTCATACTAATGAACTCCTACTTTTTTTTAAAACTTTTGCAGAATTACACAGGGAACACTTTCTTTCACCTAGGTGTAGGCAGCTCTTCAGTGTGTGTGCTTGTTTTCCTATTACAAGGCTTATCTAAGCGGATATATGAGAGTTAGATTACATAGAGCAGCCTAGATAAATAGCTCCATGGAAAGAAACTCGAATAGCCAGCCCCGTGTGCAAGAATAGAACTCACTTCATCAGCCTTATTCTGTACTTTAGTTTTCACTAAAAATTTTGAGAGGAAATTGAATTAGATCCCCATGGGTGGTATGGAAAATTGGGGGAAATAGGTTTCTTCTAATTCTCTCTTCTTGAGAAATAAGATAATATTCAGTAAAAAAGTGTACACCTGGCACAGAATGTTTTTATTCCCTATATTTGGTGGCCCAGTTTTATTAACCTCTAAAAAAGACAAAGTTTTAATGGGAAAAATAAGTAACTAAACAAATGATAAGAACAAAAACAAAAGACATACACACAAAGAGGGAAAACTGGTGCCAATAAGAACCTGATCCTGCTTTGTGATTGATTACTCAACTATAGCTATAGGATATTCATCCTGCTTCATGACCAATGAGCAAACTTTGACAGTCTTAGAATCAAAGATTATAAAGCAAAGAAACAAAAGCCCTGTGACAGAATTTAAAACAACAATGTGCTACGACATAGTCCAAGGGAAATGGCATCACCAAGAAAATACAAGTAGCCCATGGCCACTCGATTTATCAATACCACTGTAATAGCCCATGACTTTCTGTCAGTTAAACATCAGAAGAGGGCTCAAAATTAGAGCTGCGAGGATGTCGGTATAAAGAAGTATTTTAATTAATTTAACATTGGTCAAAGTCAGACTTTACATACAAGTGAAATATGACCAAGAAACCTGAGTCCAACTACAAACACAGGCTAATTTGGTTCAGGTATCTTTAGGATATTGGTATTGAAAAGGGGGTGTATTATTTAGGAAGAGACCATCAACAACATATCTTCAAATGGAATAGAGGGACATAGGCTCTATCTATCTATCTATCTATCTATCTATCTATCTATCTATCTATCTATCTATCTA